>WURT03656775.1:0-18568 GCA_009936505.3 Holothuria glaberrima
AAAGGCCGTGGCCGGCTCGACTTGAACCAACTGGTTGTAAACTGGGCCGTTAAACCTCATCTAACTAACTAACTAACGTACGGAGCCAGACTCTTGAAAAAATTTAAAAAAAATCGGAAAAACCTGCTACTTACAGGGCTTGGCACAGTGAATGAAATACGTTTGGTACAAGGATTGTGATAGACTGAAACAGTCCAACGTTAGAACTGTGTCGTTATATGGCTTAGTCTTACATGTTTTATCCTCAGAACCTCAATGAACCTAGAATCGATTTTAATACCTGCAACCATAGAAATACGCCTACAGAAGAAGCAGAGAAGAATTTCGTACGAAAATGACGCCACCGATGGTGACGGAAGTCGCTTACTTTGTGCGATTCACCGTTTTAAGGCCGACTGTGCGCGTTCGGCGTAGGCTATGAGAAAATTAGACCTGATATAAAATATGCTATTTACTGACTTTCTGATGCAGCGTAGCCTAAGCAGCATCTTGTTACACACATAGGTATTTTAAAGGGGCTCATTGAGTTGGTTCACAAAATTCATGATTTTTTTCCCAACTGTTGAGATTCTCTCAAATCTTGATGGTAAATGATCAAACTAAGAGATTCTGTTCATCTGACTCACAACTGAAATGGTAATGCTAGGGTCATTACTGATTAAAATCATTTATTACAAATTTGTGACCAGACACTTTTTACCATTGTGTAGCAATCATATACAATCCCTTTCCACAAAAACTAGTTTCTCACATTTTTGGTAACTGTAGGAAGTGAAACATGAGTAATGAGGCTAATTAGAAGCATTGTCATGCAATGGTTACTTTCAAATTCGTCACAAAAATAGTAGATGTCAACTCAATGAGCCGCTTTAAATGAACAATTTCTAACCATTTTAAAGTGAAGAATAAAGTGTATTTTCCAGCATACAAGCATAAATCTGTAGACTGTAACATTGGGGGATAATTACATGAGCCATCCCCCATGTCAAATTTTGGAGGGACATATCCTCCCACCCCCGGGATCTACGCCCATTTATGTAAATAAATGAGAGCCATGCGTATTTTACAAAATTTACATACCACATAGAAATCCATAACTTATGTAATCTACGTTAAGGTCTGAAGAATATATCATTAACAAAGACAACAGCCCAATACTCATCAATATGAGGAGTTGGCATCACTGCGGCTTGATTCTTTGTCACATTAGGATTATGATTATGCACAAACTTCATCCCCACATACAAAGAAATACACAGGAACGGAATGAAAAACACGGGAAGAATAGTTCGATGTAGTTTAGCCTTCCCTATTCTAGATAGTAGAAATTATTTGCATACTAACGACCCTAGAGCTGGCCAGACTGTTCTAGATATGATAAATCACCTACACCTCTTTGATGCTTGGCGTGTACTTCACCCTGAAGATGAAAGGTTTACTTGGCGTCGAAAAAGTCACTTTAAACAAAGTCGCTTTGATTTCTTTTAAGTCTCCTCTGGCCTACTGAATTTTGTATTTAACAGTTCAATCTCTTACAGTTACAGGACTGACCATTCTATGGTTAATCTGTCTATGAAGATATGTAATACTATCAGGGGCAGGGGTTTATGGAAATTTAATAATTCACTTTTGAAGGACGAGTGTTATCCTTGTATTGTTAAGGATGTTATCAATGAAACACACTGGTTATATTTGTATTCCTTTTTGCCCAGAAAACCTTTAACTCTTCCAAGAAATGAAAATAAGTTTGTAATTGATGATCAACTCTTTTTTGAAACGTTACTCATGAATATAAGGGGTAAAACTATTTCGTATGCGTCCTATAAAAAGAAAGAAAAAGATAAAAGAGAGTTATTTTTGTTACATGAATTACACTGTTTAGAATGCTATAGTAATGATAAAATTGAATTACGAAGGTACATTGATGATAAGAAGGAAGATATCTGGGACCATTCTGGTATTTAGCAGGAAGTGTACAAGTCTTATAGTAAATTGCATATTTTCAAATGATTTTCAAAATGAAGATGAAGATTCCTTTAGGCTGTTTTCTGATAATATACCAAAGTTACCCGCAAATTTATCTGCAAGTTTAGAAGGCCCTCTAAAGTATAGTGAAGTCTATATGAAGTCTCCTGGATTTGATGGTTTCACTGTAGAGTTCTTTAAGTTGTTTTGGAAAGAAATAGGTCATTTTCTCGTGCGTTCATTAAATCATGGTTATGACAACTCCTTGTCTATTACCCAGAGGTATGGTCTCATCACTCTTATTGCCAAGGGGGACAAACCTAGAAATTACCGTACCTCCACATTTGAGGCCAATTTCTCTTCTCAATGTCACGTACAAGGTAGCGTCTTCATATATTGCTCATCGTATAAAAAATGTTCTCTCCTCCTTAATTTCGAAAAAATCAGTCTGGTTTTCTCAAAGGACGTTATATTGGCAGGGAGACAGTATACGTAAGATATATGATATTATGTTTAGTTTACAGGAGGATGATAAGCCTGGCGTTCTATTAGCGATCGATTTCGAAAAAAGCTTTTGACAGTATTTCTCTAGGTTTTATTAGAAAGGTGCTCTCTCTATTTAATTTTAGGCCATCAATTCTAAGGTGGTTTGACACTTTTTATGACCATTCTTACTCCTCCGTTTTGGTCAATGGTTTCCTATCACAAAGTTTCCGAATGAAAGAGAGTGTAGACAGGGGACCCTCTTTCTCATTATCTTTTTATCCTATGCACGGACCTGCTTAGTATACTTTTTGCAACAATACATCCATATGTGGCATTATGACAGGTGGGTGTGAGACAAAGTTGGTTCAGTACGCCGACGATACAACCTCTTTAGCTCAGCTGAAAGCTTCAGCTGAGCTATAGCTATCGTACGCGGCAGCAAATGTCTGTCACCTGTCTGTCACTTTTCGACATTGTGATTAAATGCGTGGCATTTCGTTATTAGTTCATAGATTTTATTGAATTTTGGCTGACGTGTTGGTGAGGAATATATCTGAATGATGCAACCATTTTCGATAAATATGAACATTATTTGACTTCGGGAGAGGGTTTTGTTTGAAAATGTAAAAATCCCTACTCTTCCTTCAATTGTGCACGAAATGTGCTGAAACGTTTCATATAGATAGTTTGAAAGTGCTGAACAAAACTTATTTTTTTTTCTTTTGATATTATTATCATTTGATGACTTAAAACAGCATTTTTGAAAAGGATTCTACGAGTACTGTACACATTTTAATGTAACAGGACGTCGGAGACTCGAGATTCCCAGTTATTGTCATTATCGTTAAGGCCGAATACAGTAGGCTACTTTGTGCACAAAGAAACTACGTACTTAAGTTTACTGCACCCATATAAATGTACAGGTGGTCTCGTGCTTAATCGTGTGGAAGCGTTTCGCAAAGTACAGTATATCGACGACGTTTTGAAGCTGGGTTTCTACTAATGAATGCCCGATATTGTTGGTCGGCACAATGAATACCCGACCTGTGTGAATGATTGCCCGTGTTATGTTTTTGACTGCATGACCTGTGAATGGATGCCCGGCTTGTGGATGATCTTAACCTGTGAATGAATGCTAGATCTGTTAATGATTGTCTGAACTGGAAATGATTGCCCGATTAGCGGACCCGTAGCCAGCTTCACATTTTAGGGGGCAAGTGTTGTGACTGGGGGCAAGTGTTGTGACTGGGGGCAAGTGTTGTGATTGGGGGCAAGTGTTGTGATTGGGGGCGTAAAATATTACATCACATTAATTATTATGCAGTTTCAATTTTCATCTGGGGGGCAGAAATATTTTTGGGGGGCATGTCCCGTAATGACCCCCCCCCCGTGGATACGGGCCCGCCGATTAGGAAAGGTTTTATTTTGAGGCTATGTTAGGCCGCACTGTTATGATCACTGTAGAGAGATCTAGGCATAGATGAGAGGGGTGTTAATTTATACATGTGGTTGTTGGGGATCGCATGTGAGTTGGTAGGTCTGGAGGAAAGTTCAGTCACAGGGGAAGATTCGCGGGAGCCCCAAAACTTTAGAACAGGCTTTTCTCAGTGTACTCCACCAGTTAATGAGTCGGTATAGGCCTACATTGGAGAGCAATGAGGCGGTTTATTTCAAATTCATTCATTCGTGATCAATAATACATCACGGACAATCATTCACACAGGTCGGGCATTCATTGTATCCGACGGGCAATATCGGGCATTCATTAGTGGGGCCGTGGAGGGGGCCTCATTCAGCCGTTTAATATTAGCTGAATTGGTTGGATGGTGACTTGAGAAGAAAGATTATTCAAATTGCAAGTTCTTGCGAATAGCAAGTCACGGTGGCATTGAGCGAAAAAAATGGTATAGGCCTAAGATACACAATTTTGTGTAGGGGCTGAGACACACATATTCAACTTAGTCCATGCAATGTCTTGCTGTCTTACGAATTTATGCAGTTGCAAAAGACGCGTCGAGTTTGCTTTACAGAGTAGTTTGAGGAGGTTGGCTTAAAATTTAAAGGGAGTAAGTAGTAACCGGTTCAAGTTTATTTGTAAATATAATTTACTTAACCTTACAAATCTAAATCTTCTCTTACCTCCTTTTCAACCATTCTTCATTACATTTCTGGACAAAAATATTTATTAAAGGTAAACCAGTGACTTATTATTCTTGAATCTAGCAAATAAGTATTAAAATATTATCACTTGATGGAAAGGAGCTATAGGACTACCGTCGTGAATTTAGGGTTACATGCATCCGTCTCGATTAATCGGGATTGAAAAGATTCGGAATTTGCTTGCTTTTCTCTATTCAAACAGTGGTAACTTTTGTTTCCGTCGTCCTAAAAATCTAGTCTAAGCTCAGACCGAAATTAGGAACATACATGTACCTTGTGGCCAAAATTCACGTTATTTATCTGTGGAAACATTACACCATAGGGCTATTGGCTTGAAAATAATAATAAGAGTTTCCGAGAGAATTCATCCTTAGTGTGAAACACTCCACTGGCTTAGTAACGTCCATGTAAAGCCCTGTAACCTGTGTACAAGAGGTAAAATAAGCTGCAGTATATTTCATATTAGGCAAACAAAACTAGTAAAATCAGCTTTAATATTCACCACTTGCTTTCTACCAAAATCTAAATTTTAGCAAAGGGGAGGGAGACACCCCTTCCCTTTGGATCCCTTCCCAGAAAGGGTTTGCGTTTTACACCGAAACGGCCGTTTTTTACGCCGATGGAAATTTTCCTTACGACCAAAAATACAATTCAGCCGTAAATATAAATTTCGACTTACCCATCTTTACGACAGAAAATTCAACTCACTAACACTCACCTGTTGAATAACAATATTGTTCACACTACGCATTCCACTAGTCTACCGTAACTATAAAAAAACACCTCCAAAATAATGGTCTATTCCAATGTCTTGCAACTTTTGACAAGTGACAACGAACGTTCTGGATATCGCGGCACTGCCATGGCCATACATACTGTATGTACACTCTATGGAAACACATTTGTCATTGTGTTTAATCTAATATCGCTAACGTTAGGTAACCCTACACCTGTGGCTCATACACGGAATATAATGGATATTTTCGGTTAAATTTCCCTTTGAGGGAAGTGAAAATATTTTTTATTTTCTAAGGATCGTTTCCCATCATAAAAACAGGTTGATACTAATTTATTTCATTCACACTTGAACTTATCGATAAGTTGCGCTAACGTTGTTGTAGGCTATAGTGTACTGTAGGCCTATAGGCTAGCCTACCCTAACGTTGCCGTTCACGGCTTATCGCGGTAGGCACTGTATATTTAATCATTTACGCCAGAAATTTTAAAAATTACGACGTGAAATTTTGAATAGTCGTAAAAAAAGAAAATACTATCATGAAAAATTACGGCCACTTTTTCAGAGAAACGCTGTTCCCAGATCTGTCTTCAGAGTTATGTCCCACTTTCAGCTTAGGGAAATATGGTAACCCTACGTGAACTGGGATGCCGGGGCAAACTACTTCAAGTTGAGGTGAATGTTTGTCTAGGAAATGGGTGTAAGAGGAAGCGGAGCTCCCTCCCTCACTTTTTAAAAGAACATAACGCTTTGATTGAAAATGTAATGATACATGTTAAAGGGGTTGTCTTGAGATTTTAAGTACATTTTTTTCGTTTTGAAAAGGAAAACGTGCATTGTAGAAGGCAGTCTTGGAGGCAGGAATTAGTTTGCAGTCACAGGGGGCGAGGACACTGCAAGGGGCACCATTCAAGCTTAGGCCCAATACTTCGTTGGTTGCCGAAAGCCCCACCAGAAGTTGGTAAGGGGAGCCTGTGGGATGATATTTCAAGCCCATGCGAGATAGCCTTTGCTGCTACTACGCGTGCATGTTTTCCCTCCCCCATACGAGCAGTTATACCGGCTCTCATGTTGCGACACATCCAACGGCCCTAAAAATCGTCCAGAGCAACGATTTAGACCTGGCAGATCCCAGTAATAAAAATGTTATGCAGTAAAATAATTTGGCAGGAGAAAACGGGACTAAAGGGTACGCAGAATTTAGCGTGTAACAAAAGGTAATCATGATAGGCCAAGTTACGTATTCTAAGCATGGTATGGCACTGTACTGTCACGTGCATCATGCATCAGAGGGAAGGTTGATGCGTCCGAGCGAGTTTCTCATATCAGGGATCGGTTGCAACAGATCTCTGCTCGCATAAGTGCCCCTCTGAGGTGGTGGATCGGAGAAGTACGCCGGAAAGAATTTGGAAAAAAGGAAACTAGAGCCTATGTATGCGATTTCATTGGTTCTGGGGGCATCAAATTTGACCAAATCTGGCCTATTTAGGAAGTAAGTTGTTATATAAAACAAATGATGAATGTTTTTCATTCGTGTGATAGTATGAATAATTTCTTTCGTTGAAACATGAACGTTCTTTTCAACTCGGCTTCGCCTCGTTAAACAGAACGTTAAACCTATCAACTCATGAAATTATTCATACTATCTCACTCAAAGCATTCTTTATTTGTAAACTAACATCTGAAGTGCAGTACGGTATATAGCATTAACTTTGTGTACCACATTTAGTCTTTCAAAGGTATCAGGAGTTCAATAAATATTTCCTTACATTTATATTTATCTTTTTGTTTTTTAACGTACGTATGGACAACATGAATAACAGACTCAACCGGAAAATTGACTGCACACCTTTAGTTGGCCTAGGACAAGCTGATTTTCGGCAACATTGTTGCGCTTGTTTATCCAAGCAGAGGAAGCTTCACTCCGTAGCCTTCTCAAGCAATTAAACTACTTTCGGGTATTGCATGGCTTAAAAATGAATTTAGGAAAGTCCTTTTTAGTAGGGTTGGGATCTCTACGAGGGACTTCTGTAAACCTTAACAGTGATATCGAAGTACGATCAGACGATGGAACTGTGGTGATGATTTTAAGCTACTAGGCACAATATTTAACGTAGACATGTACAGCATGGTAAAAAAGAGTTACGATGACGATTAAGAAAAAAATGAACAGCATTATTAAGATTTGTTTAAAGCGCAATTTAACCGAACTCGGTCGTATTACTTCCCTTGTTTAATTATTATGTCCAGACATTACCATTGCTTGGGGATAATATAATGTCAGAGGTTAATTCAATACTTTTTAGATTGGTTTGGCGCAATAAACCGATCGGGCCAGTCGTAATCATCTAGTACAAGATTATTCAAATGGTGGTCTCAAAATGGTCGATTTCATTAGTTATTGTTCAGGCTTAAAAGTAAGTTGTTTTGCTCGGTTTTTAGAGGGCAACAGAGATAGTTTTACTAAATGTTTAATAAATTGCTATGGCTTGAATTTTGATAATCTGTTTATGAATGGGCGACTATTATGCCATTGTTGCTTGCTTCAAAATTGTGAACCCTTTTTGGAAAGAAATATTTCGATAAATGTATTCTTACTTACGTAATGTATTACATTCATTCAGTGATACAGGTGTAATTTTAAGTCTTCCTTTATGGAACAATAGCCTTATTCAAGTTGGAAATAAACCCGTTTGCTACAGCCATTGGATTGAAAGAGGGGTAAACTTTGTGTATGACGCAGTGTCTCATAGGGCTGATTTTCTCACATTAAATGAATTTGTTCATAAATTTCAGGTTCCTAATCACTTTTTAGAGTACTATGGCATTGTAAGTTCCATTAAGTCCTCCTGGCCAAATTTACTTCGAAACCTTTATGATGGTGTCAGCCGACCCTTTAATTTCTATATTGATGAGAAGTGTTTATGATATGAGCAAATCTGTGTACAGGAGGCTGATGGAACCGTTGAAAAACCCCCCATAAATCCTATTTAAGGTGGTGTAAAGATGTTTTAATTTTAAACGAGGAATGGTTCTTGTACTGTGGTATACCTTTTTATTGTTCTCTAGATGTAAAACTTCGTTGATTCTAGTACCAACTTCTTCACAGAATCATTCCTACAAACTCCTACTGTATAAGATAAAGATATTGAATTCAAACCTAGGGCCATAGCCTGCAGGGGGGCAGCTGCCCCCTGAGATTTACAAACCCTAAATGAAAAATGGCCTACTTGAAAAAAATATTGAAAATCCTACAAACTTAATTGTCCTGACCACGTTTTAAGGCCTTCAGAGCCTGGGAAATCAGATAGAAAAGTTCATTTCCCCAAAACTTTTCTCGGGGAGGTCCCCGCCAGCCCCCCCCCCCCGACGCAGACAGGCGTTTATGCGGATAACTCGCACTGACGAATGAATCTCCGTCCTCATTTATGATACTTACATACTTTTATATGGCTGAAATCTAATGTTGTTTCCCACACTGTGCCACAGTATGCTAATATAAAATAGCATACGATTGCCTTGCTAAAATCAATGAACTTGTATATATTGTTTCATCTTTCTTCCTACAAAGTGATTTTACTGAATGCTTTTTTTTAAGTTTTATTTTTCTTCTTGAAGTCTTAGTTTCTGAAACATGAAGTCTCATAAATGTTTAAATACAACTTTGGAGGTCTAGAAAGTGTCATTTTTGACAAAACCTATACCTATAAACTAGGCCTACGCACCAACCGGTGGTGGTCTTCCAAGTAGCGAACGAAGAAGAGGAAAGATACGCACCAAAACTTCGTCTGTGGCACTGCTCCGTGCCATGCCACAGACAAAACTCTTAATATTGAGAATTTCTAAAAATGTAATCATTTCAAAGCGTTGTCAAAGATAGTACAAGTTTGTATCCATGCAACCTTACAAAGGCAAAATTTTCTCAAGGGGAGGGGGGCTTAGACAACACCACTTCCTTACACTCACCCAAAAAGGAAATAAAAAGGCACTAAAAGTGAGAATTGGTAAACATTTGAGCAGTTCAACGCTTTCCCCAAAATAGCAACATCTTGCACCTTACCAACCTTACATACAGAAAAATTTCTCAAAGAGTAGGTGTGTCACCCCGGCTGTAATACACCCCCTAAAGAGAAAAGACACTATATAATGAAAATTTTTTAACATATAGTCAGTTCAAAGCTTTGTCAAAGACCGACAAAATTTTCGTTGAAGGGACCTTACATAAATGGCACGTTCTCCATTTAGACGTCTCCTAAAAGACAACCCCTCGTGGAGGCAATGAGTGATAAAGAAAGGCTCCTCCTGGGTACCAACTACTGGCCCTTTAGGTGCACTTATGGACGCAGTCATGTACTGCCCCCTAAGTATTTCGCCCAGGCTACGGCCCTGAAACCTGTGTAATTTTTGCCTCCCTCCTGAACTTAACAAACCATGTACCATTTATTTTTTTCATTGTTGTCATGTTCAGAGTATTTGGCGTTTTCTACAGAATATTTTTGACAGGGCTGATGTAAACGTTAATCTTTTAAACCCTAAGATCGCTTTATTCGGTGGTGACATTGCTTGGGTCTTGAATTTAATTCTTATCCTAGTTAAAAACTATATTTTCTGCTGCAAATCCCAAAATATTGTCCCTTCAGTGGCCGGTTGTCAAAATTTTATAATAAAGTATTTCAGATTGTGAGAGTATATTTTTATTGCAAATATGGATTTCGATGTTTGGGAGAAATATTGGCTCCCTTGAGTAAGGCTCTTTGACCAAGTTTTAAGTATTTTATTTTGTTGTAATTCCCCTTGTTATGGTCATATGAGTAAAAAGCTAATGTATTTAAAAATCGATATTACTTTGTGTATTGTTATAAGAATTGCAGAGAAGAAACTTCAAATAAAAAAATTATGTTCTCCATTCATCCAAAATAACATAGAATAATGTCTTAATAAGAGATTTTTAAGTATTGTGGGCGGCAGAGTTCCTTTCCAATGTCACAACTTTCGTACATTTTTACTGGTCCATACGACCGCAATTCCTTACTATTTATGAAAGTCTTCTTGAGGGGAATACATACCCCTGTTCTTATATGGTGTAGATTCCGTGCTAAAATAGGGGTGTAATCCTTTTCATGGGTTGTTGCACTCAGTGGCGTCGCCACGGGGGGGGGGGTCAGGGGGCGTCTGCCTCCCAAGTTTGGCTGTGCCCCCGTGTGCCCCTAAATGAGATTTAGGGTATGAAAAAATTATCCACAAACACACCATTTACGACACTTGTATCGATATGAACAGGAGGAACCACTGTCATTTAATCACTCAAACACGACTAAAACCAGCCGATTCACACAACATTTACATGTCTAACTGTTAATGGTGATATACCGTTATCAGTAAAAGCTGACTTGTGCTATGATTTCTTCGCATGGATCTAACCAGCCGATTCACACAGCATTTACAGTTCTAACTATTCTTTTTTTTTTTTTGAGGATTATATCCTCAGTTCTCCAAAGTAAAATTTCAGTGACAAGATGAACAAGAAGCAAGATAAAGAAGCGTAGCAAGACTTGAGAAACGAAGGTGGTCAGTGGGATTCGAACGCGGTACACTGCAAGAATACGAACGCGATACACTGTAGCTGTCGAGTCCATGCCCAAACCGGTTGCGCTGCGAGCCGAGCTGCCGGTGAACGATTTTAAATATTATAATTACAGACCTTATCTCTATGCGTACCCCTATCACTATCCGTATCCCTAACACGTATATAACCATATCCCTATCCGTATCCCTGCCACGTATATAACCCTATCCCTATCCGTATGCGTACCTTTAAATTACACCCAGATGCAGTATTAACTGTTCATGGTATAGTCCATGCGAAGAAATTATACAAGTCACTTTTTACTGATAATGGTATGTGTATCGGGTACTAAAACTGCACATAATGTTCTAAGCTGCAATTATGCGGCGCGCTTTGCGCGCATCTATTTATTGACTTGTATGAAGGACTGCCTCATTGAGAGATATTATCCACTGCTATTGTTTCAGCCTTTATTTTGAAAAGCTTAGAGACTACTGTGACCTTGGGTCTTCTCCCTTCAATACAATTCCCACATCGATTATCTTTTAGTCAGATCTTATGTTCGAAAACTGTAGAAAAAAATGGCGATTTTCATTGCCTTTTTCAACCTGTATCCAATAAATATTAGGATAATTTAACAGCTTTACTCTCATAGGCTAACGTCTGATTATTTTAGATACCAGTGCCTTCATATTTGCATAGCGAAACTTTGCTTTCCTGTATCCTCGCTGATATGTAGCCAAGCACCACACCAGGGATCATAAAGTGGTGATACCTCTGAAAGGAGTAAAAGGAGTTACAAAAAAATTTCATAGATGCTCAAAAACAGAATTTTCTGGCCAAGTCGTGGGCACGAAGGATGGTCTCAGCAGGAACTACCCGCCCTTTTCCACTTATTGCTGAAGAAAATGCAAAAATATATATTGGTCATAATTCTAATACTGATTCACCCAAAGCTCATTGAACTGCATTTAAGCGGGCTTCTTTTCCACATTTTTCTCGCTAACCCCGGATGTGCAGCCGTCAGATGTACCTTGTTACTCCAATGTGAAGGGTTCCTCTCAGTTCCTCTCAACATTAACTCCTATTGGGCAGCATGAGTGGATTACTTTTTAAGCTCAGTGAAAACATTAGCATGATCTATCCTCTTTTCCCCTTCACCTTAACATCGCCCCACCATTAAATCGTTAGTGCGAGTAAGGCTAACACATGGTCAAATTGTGATTTCTATTTTTGTGGCCTCTATAAGTGTGCTGCGGTGACGTTTTGGAGACAGTCAAATACTTCATTCTAATGGTCATATTTTTTATAAATACCCCAGAGCCTCCGCATGGCTGCACCCCTGATCCCCAATGGAGTGTTGTCCCTGGATCCCACCAGGGTCACTAAGATGTCTAGGTTGACGCCCAGTCCTTCATTTTGGTAGGCCCTCCGACGGACCGCTTGCCCCCAGTTCCCCGCTTCGCAAAGTCTGGCGACACCACTGGTTGCACTTACCAAACACTGGAACAACAACTTAAGCATTAATTGACAAATATAATTCTCATCAATCAATAATACCCCGTTAGGGAGTTTGTGCTACTCGATGTAGCACATTCGTATAATTGGGCATGGTGCTCTATATATCAACCATTACTCTACCCTAAAGGTTTTTTGACCAATACTTGTTAGGGTAAGGGTTAATTTGAGATCCTTCAGGGTTGCAAAATTTTACAGCATGAAGGAGGGTTTCATTATAGAGGAGACATGGGCTGGGTGACGAAGGGGTCATCCTACAATTATACGCTACAATGACGTTAATACCGACTACTTTTCGTTTACATTTTATTAAGTGTATTTAATGCCAAGGCTATGGTAGAATTCCTGCAATGAATAACTACCAAGACAACTTACCATCACCGCATTCGTCGGAGATAGACCTGTGGTAGGCATCCAATTTCTCTTGAATCTTTTCTCGTTTCACAGCAATGTAAAAGCCCAAACCGTCAAATGAAGTACTTGTTACATAATCGACGTAGGCAGCATTAACCGTGAACGATGAAAGTCCTGTGTGAATTAGGAGGACATGAAAGAGCGCTTGGTGTATCATTATTGAACAAATGAGTTTCCACGGGCAGAATAAACACAAATAATTGTCACAAGTGTGGAAAACTACCTTTATTTCGCTAACATTTCAATAGTTTATATGGCAACAATTTTAGCGGGCAAACTGTTTTCCAAATGTCGCAGAAAATTTCCAACAAATAAATTTAATAGCCATTTGCAAAACCAAGCTAAGTACCATCAAGTCTGTTTTTATGAGGTCCAACGTTTAAAGGGGATATGGAATCCCCCAAACAAATTGGGAATTGCTAGCAACTCCCTGCCCAAACATATTTAGGAAGTTATAAAAAAATTGTTCATCACTGCACTTTGGTTGAAATTCATTGAAACAATATAGCTCCACTCTGGTTGGTGAATAATGACTTGGTTTAAATTGGAGGAGGGATTTGTAGTAAACTTAGTTGGGAGAATCGCTAGTGTGGGATGAGATTAGCGGGTCTTTAAATTCAAAATCGTATAAGCTGCCGTCGTTTCCAAACTATTCATAGGTCTATATATTTGCATGGGTGGCTATGACAATTATGTTGGTATATTTTACCAAATGCTGTATAAACACGATAAGCGTGTTTTATTTAATTAATGGGAGTAGTAAAAAGGTATTGTTCTTCAGACAAAGAAAAATATTAAAATTCACTGAAATAAATTGTCATTTTCAAACCTTTAAAAAAAAAGCCTGTAACGTAAATTAAACTTACAGAAGACTGTTAAAGAACGATTCCATAGCAACAGGAGGTACCACAAAATATGAGATGTTGAATATCTCATTACTGAGTGCACTGCGTTAGCAACAACTTTGGGGTAAGACTAAGTGTGCGGTTAGGCAGAAAAATTCTTTCACAAAGATGTGTTCGAATGATATGGCTTTGGGGACACTTCGGGACAAATCAGGTATGACGGGGTAACAAAGCATCCCACTTCACACAAATCTAGCAATGATATTTTAAGGACTTGGGGGACAAGCATTGTTGGGATATTTACAAATTTTTGAGTATAAGAGGAGGCATTTTACTATTTCTTAAGGGCATTGGATGGGCTCAAGACAGACTACAGGAATGATATTCGGCAATCTTCCTATGTTTGTGGGGAGGTTGTTTAAGTTGTACTTAAAGTCAGTTTGTTAATTCAAAGGAATTGTGGATATTGATATATGTAAAGGTACATGTTAGGGGGCGAACGGTTTTGTTTTCCGATTAACACTATACCGACCTGGTTTGAGTGTGTGACACTCAGAGAAGGCACATAATGGAATGCATTTTTATGAGGCCCACAGCTACCGTAATGAAACGACCCAACGGTTCAGAAGGCTCTGCGGGAACGCGGTGAACTCTCCCTAGGGTGTGAATCATTTCACTCTCTGAAAATGGCATTGAATTCGCTTAAAAAGAAATCAGATTGGTAACAAGGGTGGCGCTGGCAGGGGGCCATGGCCCCGTCGAGGAAGGCTTCCCGTCGGGGAAATTTTCCAATTTTTACGGGGAGCCTTAATGTTTACGAAAAAATATGTAATCCCAATGACCTTCAGTGGCTCCGACGATCTGCTCGATTTTGCTCATCGGAAGGGAATATAAGGCATATCAATGCCCCGAATTTTCCAATTTTCTTTAAATAAACCCATTTTTTTTTTTTAAATTTTCTTCCATAAAAATCCACATTTTTCAAACGTTATTCAATAAAACTCTCAAATTTTGAATATTTTTGGCCCGCGAATCTCGCCAAAAATTTTGTGTTTCTAATCCTTTTGTTAACTCATCGCCTTTGTCGGGGATTTGGGTTGCTTCCCCCCATTGGTTAGCTTGCCCACTCCCATCGGGAAAATCCTGGCGACGATTGGTATATGACTATTATTTCTGGTAATTGCATTTGCATAAATTGCTTGTGAACTAGGAGGATCCAGGAATTTTGTTTGGGGATGCACTAGATTCACCCATTGTGGGGGAGTGTCGTCCATCTGAAGGGCTTAGATAAAGAAAAAATGGAGCTCTGAGTATGGTTTACGAGTTTCTATGAAAACCGTGACTAGGGGTGCGGCACAACTGATTTTGAGTTCGAAAATACGAAACAAGGTTTTAACATAACTTTACGCGTTGGACGTTTGTACAGTACAGGAAGGATAAAACGCAAGCCTACACGGGCTAGCTTGTGGACAGGAGCTAGCAGTCAGTGGCGCAGCCAGGGGTTGGTGATTTGGGGCACCATAGATGATGGTGTTTAAAGCTAACCTCTGATACGCCCAGAGTGAGTAAATTGCGCATATTGGCATCGGTGGTAGTTTGTCACCTTATGCAGGTGATGTCCGGGGAGGGGTACAAGGGGAGGGGATACGTGTACCCCTTCCCTTTGGGAGCCTTTTGTTCATTTAAGATGGCTTAAATGCAAAATGGTGCTATCTTTGCCACATTTTCGGACTGATCATACATTGGTAAAATTTCACAATGAAGTGAATTCTTTCTTTTGGTTGACTGCACATGAAAGGTGTGTTGTCTGAGTGGAGGGGTAATAAATCCTCCCCTTGGAAAATTCTTGTTTAGGTAAGGTGGCTTAGACGCAAAATACAGTTATCTCTGGTAAATCTTTCAATTAATTTCATGCTTAGAAATTATTATTATGTAATGATATTTTAGCTGTGTCATGGGCACTCGATCGTTATCAGAACGTATAACGACAAATACATGCTATGCATTTTACCGTATATGATATACTCATTATATCGCATTGCACTAAGAATCTCTACTGATGCTGAGTCCTTACATAGGTCGAAGATGTGCTTTTGTAGTAAAAAGTGTTTTGGTCAAAATAATGTATTATTGCCCCAATAATGGTTATAAGATATGGAATGTGCACCGTGACGAATGCGAGCGATAGTGCTCCGAAATTTTGCATTGAAAATCATTTTCATAACAAAAGTTGCGTGCTGACTTTGCACTGAGACACTAACAAAATGCATTCGCCAAGTAGAGGGCGAGTCTTCTGTGTAGTAATTCATAAAAGCTTTCAGTTTTCATAACATTTGTCTTCCCCTGAATTCCACTACTTTGCATTCTTGCAATGTTCTGCTCTCCCATTATGAAAAGCTGCATGCGCGCGGAGCGCGCAAAAAAATTGGTACTTTTAGTCGGGTTTGCGAGAGTTTGGGAATTTGAGAACGACTTATGATAAAAGATAATAACAACAGATTCATCATTCAGTCAGAAACACTCCTCATCGTACCCCCTACAGAGGTCTATAGCTTAAACGCCTTTGTGGCTCATATTAAAAAGTTTCGAAATATTTTCGGAAATCGATTGAGGGCGTGTGTCCCCCATGCCCCCACGGTGCCGGCACCACTAGCTTATGGAGATAGCCGTGGTAGGGTAACTCCATGGCCGGCTTGCGGCTTGTTTTAGACAATTTCTTAAATGATATTTTAGACCAAAACAGCATGACTTTACCGTTTGATCGGTTAAGGCGTAACTATCAAATGGATTCTATTCCCCTCACTGACTATTAGGGATTAGTCGAAGCCATCTCACAAAAGTAGAAAATATCAGGTTTGCTAAGAGGTGAGTCTTCGAATAAACCCGTTGACTTTTACTTCATTCATTTCATGCCACGTCTGTGTCTCAGTTCATGTACAGTCATCAATTAGAAGCGTTTTCAAAAGCGGCTACAAAAGCGGCTACTTCGAAGCAGTAATAGCAGAGTAACTTTAATGATATTATTAAGAGGGGTTTGGATTGATCTTTTAAAATGCCCAGTCACACTATGTCAGAAGCTTAGCTTCAGTTCTTTTAATTTAGAATTATCACAACAAACAAATTGTTAAACTCAATTGGGAAATGTGCCTCTGATTTGTGTACCTTTTGGTGGATTGAAACTGAGAGTATTGAACATATATTTTGCAATTGTACAATTGTAGCAGGGAACTGTGCGTAACAACTCCTTGGTTGTAGACTAAGCCTATGAGGGCCGTATTTCAGAACGGTATACTCACTTAAGAACATGTCATCGTCAAAAGCACAGAGTTCTTTATGACCATTTGCGTGCCATATGCCTTTTCTGTCTGCCCTGATCTTTTTCCGGTGAACTCTCTTTGCTACATACAATGATATCCAAGTCAGATCCTATAAATATCTTCTCATTTCCTTTGTTTAGAAAGTGATCATTAAAACTCTTGTAAGTATAATAATGTTATAATGTAACTGTATAATGTAATCCTTGTATCCTGTAAATATCTTCTCATTTCCTTTGTGCCGTATATAAAGTAACCATTAAGACTCATGTTAATTAAACGTTATAATGTAAATATATAATGTAATCATTGTATCTTTGATGAATAATTTATGGAGTTAAAATTTCATTCACCGTAGACAAGGGCAGAAATTAAAATGTTGTGTATACAACTCAAATGTCGCGTCCATTCTTACTAGCTTTTTAAGGCCTACTGGCATTCATATAGTTTACGTTTGTTTTGTGTATAATGAAGACATTTGATTTCTGCATGTTTAATATAGTATAAATTTAATTATAACATTGTGATCATTCTATATACAACCCCCATGCCTGAGAACGGAAAAACTAAAGACTAGAATAAACGGTGGGAGAAAAGACAACACAATGGATGCGCCGGAAGTGGGCCAAAAATAACATTTTTTGGAGTCATTTAATTAATGGTTGACTTTATTATACAATATTCAATTTGATAAAATAATTTTGTAATATTTGGGAAGATCTTAGGGGGATGTTGCCATGTTGGTGTAAGCCATTCCCCTTTGTAAAAAGGTGGGGAGGATATATTTCCCAATCCCCGGAATTCCGTATATGGGAACAAGATATTGGGTGCTGAACCTCATAGTGTCTGATTAAAGTCCGGGTAGAACTCCAACTTGGTCTGTTACGACTTTCTGTACTCTATTCCCGACAGAGATGACTGTGGCTCTGATATCTCACATCCTCACACTTAAGCCACAAATTTCGGTATTTGCACACCTTTAACTTTCTTGCCTATGTTCGTGTTTTTCTTGGATCATTCTATCGGTTCCATCTAAAATGGAATAATTAGTTCCATGTCTGTCGATCTTGAAGTCGACCATTTAACAACTTTTAACGAGCGCCATCATTTATTACATCTCGTGCTCTAAAGCATGGGTTTAAACAAGCTATTCTGACCAAGAACAAACAAAAGTCTAAATTCAGTTCACTTTAAATTTATTTTTCATATGTTTTTAAGTAACACAACGAGTTAAAACAAAAGCATGTGGATCAAAATACGTAAAATGGGCAATAGGGAACTAACATAGTAAATAGATTAACAAAACATTACAATAGGGAACTAACATAGTAAATAGTAAATAACATAGTAAATAGATTAAAAACATTACACACAACAGCACAAAAGTAAGTAGAAATTAAACAATACACACAACAGCACAAAAGTAGAAATTAAACTCAGTGGAATGTAAGGGGAACAGGAGAGGAAGGAAAACAAAGAAGGGAATGAGTTAGTTAGTTAGTTAGTTAGTTAGTTAGTTAGTTAGTTGGTAGAGGTTTTACGGCCCAGTTTCTAACCAATTGGT
>WURT03656786.1:0-18565 GCA_009936505.3 Holothuria glaberrima
ACAAAATTACAAAGGTATTCTGTCAGTGAAATAAAATGTTACATTAGACTTTGATGTCAAAGCTTATCACGGGCGGCGATCCTGGGGGGATGGGGGATATATCCTCCTCATGAATGGATGCAGGGATACTGTACACTATATCCCCCAATGAAATCAACCAGGCTGATCCGGAAATCAGAAAACTTTACCTTTTTCTAAACATTTTTACAATGGGCTTATTTATTTTTTAGGAAATACTGCTGACAGTTGTCATAGTATCACCTTGCAAAACCTGGAAAGGGCCATTTCCAGGGATCTGGGGGTATTTTTGGCAAAATTTTTTACGCTCCGCGCCAACAGATCAGATCGTGGCGCTCCGCTTTGATAGTGCCACTATTTCCGGAAATCAGAACACTACCATTTTCCAGACTTTTTGCAATAGGTCTTTTTTAGGTAGTACTTCTGACAGTTGTCCTAGTATCACGTTGCAACGCCTGAAAAGGGCCATTTCCAGTGATCTGCGGGTATTTTGGGCCAAAATTTTCTACACTCCGCGCCAACTGATAGTGGCGCTCCACTTAGATAGTATACCTGTCCACTGACTAGATCCGGAAATCAGAACACTCAACCTTTTTCTAGACTTTTTCACAATATGCCTATTTTTTAGGAAATACTTGTTGTCATAGTGTCACGTTGCAAAGCCTGGAAAGGGCCATTTCCGGTGATCTGGGGGGTATTTTTAACCAAAATTTTCTTTACACGCTAAGCGCCAACCGATGGTGGCGCTCCGCTTAGATAGTGTCACTGACGGTTTGTCCCCCCACTTTTAAAGACGGATGGCCCCCCCTTATTACTTTTGATTTTTAGTTTTTACAACTATATTAAGGTAGGTAAAAGAAATTAACCCCGTTTATTATTATTTTCTAGATCTCAATTAGAACTCAGTCCAAAAAATGCTAGAAAGTATGATGATGATTGGAAAGATGACAATTAGTGCAAGACTTGTTTTTAACCAGTGTTTATGTGCTGGACACGGAGTGGAATGTTTGAAGGTTTGAATGGTTTTGCTTGTGCCACTGCAAGGACTTTGTGGAAATCTTTTATTTTTTCCATTGTTGCCTTAATCGTATACATTCTGATCGAATTGCAAATTTTGAATCAGCAGTAAGGGCTGAACTGTGTAGATTGTATCACATTGAGAAGAGTAAAATAACACTTACCATCCTCAAGGTAACGGAGTATGCGAAAGGGAGGTGATATAAGAATATCACCTCCCTGTTTTAACAGAACATTTATTTCAATTATATTTTAGTAACTTAAACACAAGAAAAGTCATTGGTCATTGTTTTTTACCGAGCTTACTAATGCGTATGACTGAACGAAACATAACCGCTTTTTAATCACCGTTTTGCGCAAGTTATGTTTGGAAGAAATGGGATTACGTATTGATACTCATCTAAATTCATAGCCTACATTACTAACCAAGAGTCATGTGACGATTGATGGGTAGATGTACATTATGATAGACCTAAGAATGCCTTTGCTATAGCTCAAAAGTATGCAGCCACTTCTACATCTTCCGCTAAGAAAGAGTATGATAAAGAATCGAGCGATGCACCTCTTTTCCCTGTGAGGTGTTTTAGTCAGGTCTTTTATAGCCAGGAGCAGCAAAGAAAATTGGAGATCAATTGAATGCAGTCCACTACATTTTTGTCGATCATGTTGCACACGTGACTGATATTTTAGTACTGTGTTATAGTTAGACGCGGTTTATGCATGGCATTAATTTTTCAGAAATATTCGCACATAAAGCATGACGGACATGTGAGAATTAATGTAGAGCTCCCTTCTCCGGTATATTCGTGATTCCAAATACTTTGGACGTTACTGTTCGTTATCGTAATGTAAAGGCAGCTATTAAAACGTAAGTTCTTAAATTTGTTAACCGATGTGACGGTTGCTATTCCCTAGAGTACAACAAGGAAGATGTGTTCTAAAGATTTTTTTATATTTTACCAGATAGTTTGATTAATCATGTGTTTTCACTGATGTATTAATTGTTGTAGTGTTTCTTTTATATGTTTAAAAATCATGCTTACATGCATACGTGAATTTTGGCGTTGTAAAACCTGTAAACTACTTCATGTTTTGAAACAATACGAGATCATTGTATCTATTTAGTTGAAATGATGATCATTGTATCTATTTAGTTGAAATGATTTTTGCTAATGATCTGAATTTACTTTTCCGAGATATGAAAGACTTTTATCAAACATTTCCGGTGACGTGGTCATGACTGTATTAAGGCCAGACTTCCCAATATTATTCTTAACTAGGATTTCATTAACGCAATGGTTACTCCAACCCCCGATTTCGTTCCCAAACCTAAATTTAAAGTAATGCTTCTTTGTTAACTAACTTCCAAGCATTCGGAAATCCACCTGTCATCCGTAGCGTTGTTGGTTTTTGTAATTATCCTTCCTACAAACCAGGCCAGTAACCAAGGGGATGGGGGGCATTTGGGGGCCAGGCCCCCTGCTCCTTGACTTGGCCCCCTGCTCTGCAGCCATGATAGTCAGACCCCTGTGCAATAGCATACTTTCAATTTTTTATATTTTTCTCAACACAATAAGTGAAAAAGGTGCCCTTAAATTCTTAATCCCACCATGGTTACGGCGTAGCGGATACGAACAGTGTGACGTGTCGTGGCTGCACAGGCCAACACTGTCAACACTTGAGAATTTCTTGCAACGTTACGAGTCTCGTGCATCCTCAGTTATGTTTCACACAAGACCTACATATAAAGTGCGTATATTGTCACGTCTGAGTGAACGAAACTCTGAATCTGAGGCTGTCACCTTCCTTTTTGTTTTCGTTAGGTCGGGCTTATTGTTCCGACAAGTGAAATCTCAAGTGGCTTTGTGAAACTATTGTAATGGTAAGTGGAATACAAGGAACCCTGACATATCCCCTGACAAATTGCAGTTGGTATCGTATGATCCATCAATCGTATGATGCTTAGGCTTATGCTTTCATACAGTGGAAGGTAATTTCTTGGAAATCTTGAATGAGAATATTACTGGCTGTTATTCTTTTTGTGTCTTCTGGCCAAATATCTGCAAACAATGGGGGAACTTTGAATTTTCATGACCACCAGGACCCGACAGCTTATTTAGATCTCAGATCACAAAGTCAAAGCTGGTTAATAATATCCCCAAAAATCACTTCCCCCCCTTTCCGTGACACAATGACTACCTATCAGAGGTATATTATAGGCTAGTACTGCATGTAAATGTGTATATATAGTTTTGTGTTGCTGCTTTGATCATGATTGTTTTATAGGCTCAATAATGTGGTTTGTGGGTTACAAATAAATTCAGCATGTGAAAATGAAGCTCATGGTATGAGCGCTCTCAGAAATTATGGAACCTGCAGAAAATCAGAACTTTATACTTCTGAATTACTACTCCAAACTCAGTAATAGCGCTCTTAGTCTATATCCGAGCCAGTGGCATACACAGGGAGAAGGGGACATTGGGCCATGCCACCCACCTCATGGATGTCATTGTTTTTCATTTTTTTAGTTCCTAAAAATACGTAAATTTTTGTAACACAAATCTTACTTCCAAAGGTAGCATATGTAGCACCAAACTGCATGTAAGAACACCCAATTTTTCAAAAATTTTCAAAGGAGAGGGGGACATCCCCTCCCTCTTAGACCCTTTCCCAGATCACACAACGTACTGCATATCCCCTTGAGATAAATCCTGGATATGCCACTGACTCTTGCTGTTTGTATGTTTTAATGACTTGGTGAGAAATCCGGTGAAAATTTATGTTTCTCCATTTAACCAAAGCTTATAGCCCCCTGAACGTGGTTTGCACCCACCCCCTGCTCTGCTGTAAGTCTGGTTGCGACCCTTTGTCCGATATACCGAGTGATTAAAGTAGTGTTTCTCCTGTTTTTTTTTTTTTTTTTGGTTATTACGGTTTGAGCCAACATCGCATCATCAGAGTTAACGAACCTTTGAGCTTTGCTAATTTTCACACTCTTTGGTTGAGGCAGAGCCCATCTGACTGCCACAGAATGAAGCTTGTAATTTGTTTCCATTTTTTTCAATTTTAATTCATCTTTACACAAGTAGTGCTCGTTTTTGTTATTCGAATTTCCTTTTGTAAAAAATTATAAACTGAGACTCAGTCTTAGTATTTTTTTTTCCTGTTTGAATTTACAAGTTTCTTTGTATTTATTCTCTTTGTGTTTCACGCAACCAGCTTAGAGTTTACAATAAACACTCGCGTGTAATTAAAACAATCGGAAAATATTTCTTGACTTCATTCAAATATTAAGTTAGCCCGTCCTAAAAATCTGACAAGACAAAAAGGGCATAGTTTCTCTAAAATAATTTATCTTCAGTGCATCTATATTTCCATACCTTCCGAATGAAACCATGCGCACCGAGAGGCTACAGGATCATGAAAGGACCAGCCTGGATTAAATGCAGCAGACGAAGGGAAGAAAAAAAAAACCAAAATTCTAAGCTTAGAAAGTTAGTAACAATTTTTACGATCTAATGGAACGGGAAAACGAATTGTTTAAGCATAAAATGTAACACGTGTAACACTGGATACCCGAAATTGCTGAAAAACAAGTGTCTGTAACATGTGTCATGCCGTGGTCATTCATATCTTCAAATGTTGGTTTGTGAAAAGATATGACTTGACTTGTGATTATTTGCGACTTGGTTTGCCTTGTGAATGAACCAAATGACTTGCTACTTGACCAGGACTTGCAAAAGGTTACTTAATGCCATCTCTGGTCATTTTTTGCATTTCAATCTTTGTGCAATGGGTGTGCAGTTCAGGTGAAGAAGTAGGCTAGATGATAAAATTGATTGGCACGAACGTCTTCCACAGAATTGCATTTCAGAGCTTTTTGCATTCACAACAGCTAGGCGATGGGGATGGTTACATAATATACCTCACTTAGACAATAGAATGGTGGGGTTGAAATCATATTGCAGCATAGCAATTCATTCAAGTACCCGCTTTACCGCGGGAAGTCTGTACTGTTGCAAACCCTGTACTGTCTTACACACAAAATCGCAAAGGTAAAGTTTCCAGTACAGTCTTGAAGAAGTTTTCGTCAGTAACAAACTACTCCCACACGATAGCTGACAAGTTGTTCAATCAAGATGTCTCACTTGACTATTTTACTACATTTTACTACCGAGAATGAATACACTGCTTATTGAAATAAATTGGGATACTGGCAAGGCTACCGAATTCCAAAGTTCCTTCTGTGATCGAGATTTTAATGAAACCATGGAAAAGCTGAATGTCCAAAATCTTGCTCAATGCCAGCTTGATGATGTTCTTTCAAATTTAAGTAATGTTTATTTTTTCTAGAAACGGCGAGAGTAAGGCTGGAATAGTGCAAAAGGGTAGATATGAGAACTTTAAACAAAAGCTCTCCATTAAGAAAGCCATGGTTTGATAAGAGTTGTAGAGAAATTAAAAAGAAGTTTGTAAAGGCAAAAAATTGTATAAATCTATGAAAGATGTTCACTCGTCGAATTCTATGTGCACAATATATAAAAAAAATATAGGCAAAATATAAGAAAGGGGAACGAAGCTATTTCGATAAGCTCCATTCACATTTAATGACTTAATAGTAAGAATCCTGAGGAATACTGGAATATTATATGAATAAATCGAGTAATTCTACGGGCAGTTGTAACAGTATAACGCTGAAGACGTTTGAAAATTACTTTAAAAAGCTAAATGAAGCAAAAACGTCCACTGAGGAAGAAAACAGATTAATCCCGGATTATTTTTCTTCTAAAAATCTTGAACTTAACGAATGTATTGCTTTTAATGAAGTGAGAACTCAAATAAATAGATTATTGAGGAAATGTTTATGACTATGAGACCATACGTGACCACTTTAAGGTGAAAATTGATTTTCTTACATTCTGGGGTCTTTGAAGAGCTATTTTATTAGCCAACCACTCTTTCCACTCTTTTGTGAAACCCTTTGTCAATTCTAACATCACTGTAAGAGATAAGTTCAATGATGTGCACAACACATCTATTACAAGTGAGGTGAAATTTTTTAACAATTTGATCTTTAGATATATAACTCCTGTTACGCTAAAATGGTTCCACTATCAAATTATCGATACTTTCTTATGTGCAAATGTATGACTGCATCGTATTGGACTCAAAGACAACGATCTTGGCACCTTTTGTAAGCCAGAAAAAAAGACAATTTTACGCCTGTTTTGTATGTGCCCTGCATTAAGCATCTAATTATTCAACTTAATTCTTGGACATAAGAAAACCTTTCAAAGAACTTTTACTACTCTACTCTAATTTACGGTTACCATGGATACAGTACAGACATTCGGGCACTAAATTAAATTGCTGTCATATTTAAATATCATATAAGCTACATAAATGTAGATATTCTTCTTTTAAGAGATTTTTTGAAGGTAGGGAAATATGTCAGCTGTGTCAATTTAAATCAAGATAATATCAGCTAGAACACTGCATAAACTATCAATGTAGCGCTGTACGTATATATATATGTGTATTTGTATTCGAATTTTGGGATAGTCTTCAATAAAAAAAGTTGTAATAATTCGGCTAGTTTAAACATTTTTGCAACCCCGTGAGTCCGTTTGTTACTTATGCTGTTTCAGAAATGCTTACTGTAACCGTCTAACAGCTAATAAATTAAGTCAACCGAATTTTACTAGTAAACTAACTTTCTTCCAAAACTTTCCTCCTTTACCATAACGTAAATTACTGACAAGAAAACGAACCAGCGCTTTAACATTACAAAAACATATTAACAACTTCATAACAACATATATAGACCTGCAATTTAGGAAAGTCTGGAATAGGGCCCTCTTTTTTTATAAAAAGGTACTTCAGAACAGACAGCTACTACCACGACCATGGTTTACCATCCTTACGTAAACAAAGGCTTCGTGTAAATCAATTCAAACCTACACCGGTAAGAGAAACACCTAACAATATCTCGAAAGTAACCATTATTCAAGAACATGCACGTACACTACTCAAATACAGGTTTCAGCAAAGAATGTTTTCGTCAAATAGCTGTTACATTGAGGATTTCTTCAGTTTACCCTAAGTTGGGCACAACATATTACCCAACCAGGCCTAAATAACGTTAGGATTATATTTGAAACTTGTAGAGCCCGCAAGCATAAGAAGCGAATTCGATAATTCGGCGTGATATTGTGGGATACACTGGAGGTAAACAGCCACGGGCTTATCACATATCAAAGGGGTTACACCTACTTTGTTGCAAATTATAATTCAAGTTTTTTAAGTACAACAATCGGACAGTTTATGTGCAGTCCAGAAGAAAAAAACTATTATTAGGAACCCTTCCTGTAATTGCAATGGATCTTAGAAAGAAGGATTTGACAATTTTCTTAAATAATCTCAAATTTTAAAAGACATGTTGTCGGAATGGCCTTGTGACATTATCCAGATGGTTTTAAAGATATGCGCATGTGCATTCGAATAATTGATCTCTATTAGTGGCAATAAACAATCCCACACTAGACCCGTACGCAGTCTGACAAAGTACTGAAGAGGGATGAGATAGCTTCCACCGGAGCGAAAGGGCTGGGGGGCGACATGCACTAAAATGCATTAAGACATTGGTAATTTTTTATCTCCTAGGAGAATTCTTCTCTTGTCCCACCGAGACCCCTTTATGCCACATCCTCTCGAAACCACTTGTCGTAAAACAATACCTACCATTCCTCCTTCGTAGACGGAAAATCTTTAACATCACTTTACATTGAGAATTAGAGCAAGAGGACTTTAATATCATTTCCTTGATTAGAATTCTCGTATCTAATGATAAATCGAGGGTGCCATTCAACTAAAACAACTGAACTAAGTTTGTGCACCTACAATAGATTGTATCGCTGAGAGGGGCTATTGTGCTTATCAAGGCAGGAGTATCGTTACACCACCAAGGATACATGCTACACAGAAATCGCCTAGCCTAACTGGGTATAGTAAAATACGAAGGTTCGAATAAAGACTTTCAATTTGATTTAGGGAGATACTAACAAGTTAAATACTTCTTTATCATTTTCACATCATGGCAGTGAATCTATCAGCTTTGAAAATGTGGGTGATGGAAAATTTTCTGTTTTCTTTTGATACTTTAACCTTTAAGAATTGCTTTCCATCGTGGAATTAACCCGTGCAAATGTATGTGCATTCTGTCATGTGATCCTCGTATGACAGTAATGGTACTCTCTGATTCGTGCATTACGTCGAAACTGTACTACTTTTAGACAGTGGGAATTTTCAGAGTCTTAAAAGGCCTACTCAGGTTTACGGAATAACTAGAAAACGTTCCCAGCTTTTCGGTGGACCATATCACATAAATGATTATTAGAATTATTATCAATTCTATTGAGTAGTTTGACTCCTCTAGCTAACTGTAAGAAGAACGGCTCCCCCTCCCACTGACTATGAGCTCCTCCTCCAATTAATTGTGACATTTTGGATTCCTCGCCTGACATACTACGGCAAAAAATGAATGCATTGCCATACTTACCTTTACATTAGAATAGACCAGTGGTCTCAAATTTTTTTTGACTACCTCCCCCTTTCACCATTTGGAACTGTCCCAATTCCCCCTCCCCCTACAATATAATCCGAACGCGGAAGAAATTGACACCAGGGGTGGAGTTATTATTAATTTCAAATGCCATTTTTGGATAATTTGGAGTTACAAAATTTATTTGGGGGAGAAAGGGGGTGAGAGGGTGTGGGTGGAGGGCGAAAGAAGAGGAGGAGAAGAACTAGCGGAGGGGAATAATCATAATCATCAGTGACCCCCAAATCAATGCCAAAGCCCCCTATTCCTCGTGTACTCTGTAGCGCCCACCAGAGACACCCTAATGCTCCAGGGGGCGGTAGGGACCACTTTGAGAACCACTGGTATAGACCTTATGCATATGACGTCACAGACCAGAACGTGAGACCGTCGATGGAGCAAGCGCGTGTCATTGCAACCTACAGCTAAAACTTCAGACAGCTGATTTGTGTACCAGTGGCCTACGCGCGTAAGTTTAGTATGTGCTCTTGCGAAGTTCAAGCAATGCATGCAGTGTGCTTTGTTAAGCGCGGGACACGCTAAAGCGATTTTCATTACGGTCTGATGTTTGTGAGTTTTAGTTAAAATCTCCCGCATCCCTGGTCAGAAAGAGCCAAAAATTTGCAAACCTGTGTAAATAAGTGATTTGTATCAGAGGACTGAGAAAATGCAATGTTAACAGATTCGTTCGTGACGTCACATTGACAGACAGTATCACAGTTGGACTTCCATTACGCTATTTTCCCATTGTTTAAAGCTCAGTATCAAACACTGGACACGAAACTAGGTAGGTGCATCAATATAGACCTACGCACAGAATGGAAAACAAATCCCCCAAAACGGGTTTAGTGTATTGTCCAAGAAGTTAATGAAATATCGATCAGCACACGGATGTTCTTCAGGGTTGCTGTTGTTTCTTTTTTGTACCTACCAAAATCTTAGAATTCCTATTCTGGTTCCGTACAGTTGTCCCAAGTTGACAGGACAAGCAATCTGTAATAAAACACTATGTTATATTAACACAACGCCACGCATATAATGGAGAATTAAATGCATAAGCACCTCGGAAGGATTTGCATTATGTATACGGTTAAAACATGGATATTCATCTCGTCATGGATAACGACCAATTATAACAACGTCACTAAAGGTTTAACAAACAATCTTATTCTCACCATTTGAGCATGCGTCAATATAGCGAATCGAAAATAGCCAGCTGAGCATGCTTTATTTATAAATTGCTAATCTGATGCTTGTTGGCTTCACTTAACGATCTACTGCTTGGGTTATTTTTACAAACCTGTATCTGAATACAAGAAAGCCGCCGGGCAACTCTTGGTAAGTTGAAAGCTCAACCGCTAGTCAGATTAAAAGTTTCCTTCCACGGCTAAATTTTAAATAAGTAGGACTACAAGGATCCCAATGAGAACAGGAAACCGTTGTTCTTTGCGATATCTTTTCAATGGATAGCCTAGTTAAATTCAAGTATATGAAACCATTCCTTTTTCTGCGAGATGTAATACTATCCTCGTAAAGATTATAACACAGATCTGTAAAAGAAATAGGCTAAGAGATTTTAAAAGGAATTACAGATATTTCAAAAAAGTACTATCACTATTGTTTACGTTCCTTTTAGTTTATACATAGTAATTTCGAACTTTTTATTGATTGTTCAAAAGTTTTTTTCACAGACGCCATATTTTGTGAATATTACTATTGCAAAATTCCCCATAATTTTTAAGTATGTATTTCGTCATTATTTCAAGATTCGACCTAAGTTTACTGGGTCTTTCGACCACTGGTTGTGTTAATTAATATTATCTGAGTTCTCATGATTTCAATTTTTCAGGTTCGTATTGATATAGCTCCTCTAATAGAGGATTTCAGTTTGTGATAAAGAAAAATGATAAAATGTCGCACTGTCTTAACAAGTAAAACAGGGTAGACACCGTCAGTTGCCACATAGAGTACTAAGAAATTACTTTTGCTAAAATGTCTGTTAAACCATTGTCCTGTCCTGGGTATGCCGTTAAACTGCGTCCAGGTGGGGTGAGGAGGTAGTGTGTGGCGAGTAGTTGGTCCCCAATGCGCACATGAAACCGTTATTACTCATCCCACGACTAGCGGGTTGGTCGGTGCCACAAAACCGAGCACGCACCTGGAAGGTTGGGCTCCCTGTGGCCTGGGGTTGTGGAAAATGCCCACGAAATTCCTAGCCTGTCGTAAGCGGCGACTAAAGGGAAGGACTTTCACCGTATTTGAACTGTATTTGAAACCGAACTTTAACTTGAACCGTATTTGAAACCGTTTTTGAACTTTACTTTTTTAACTAGTTGGCACTGTATAACACATTCGTGTTGGTATGTCGTGAAATCTCACCTAATTAACGAACTAACCTAAAACCATTGCCGGAATGTAAGTTGTAAGTTGGTCCATGACATTTGTTTAATTGTATTTTCATAGGTCAAATTTTGTTTAAGTTTCCAAAAAGGTGAATATAGGAAAGTTTATTGGTAAAGTCACTGAGGCCTTAACCACCGATGATCGCGAAAGTGCTCATTAGTCCTATAAAGCCTAAAGTCAGGCGTGTAAGAGGATTAATTTAAAATGCGAGAATTTTTGAACCCGAAACTGTATCAGAATCTGATCAAACATGACTTGGTTGAAAGTTCTGAAGTTACGACCAGTCAGCGTTGAATTTAATACAGTAGAATACAGTTTAAAGTATACCGTTTCAGCTGATTTAAAATGAACGCACCAAACAGTCAGTCAAAACTGTAGTGAGACGGCTGACTAGTGGCCAATTTGCATAGGGGATGACCTGCCCTTCTGAGTTAGGGGAATTCCCCTTCCTCTTTGAAAAATTATATTTCATGATGGTTCTGATATAAAAGAAATGGTTGGTTTTGAAGAGCTTTTGAAAACTATGTGGGGCATCTCTGTAATACATAATAATAACTGTTATCCTGCTGTACTATCCGCAGCGGATCATTGATATTGCCGGGGGGGGGGGGGGTTGTCCGAACCTTCTTGCATTCGGACTGGAGTTTGCTCCCCCAAACAAAATTTCTTACAGCCACCCTTGGGGCTGCCATAAGGCCCCTGGTGGGGATCAGAGGCAACGTCCCCTTGGGTATCAGGGGTGGAAGCCCACTAGAAACTCTGAGGTATTAAAAAAGACACTAAAATGAAGCATTTAACTCCCCTCCAAGGGCGTTTGTTGCACACTAAACATAAAAAAACAAAAAAACAATAATTTGGCTGCTTTTTGTATAGTAAAAAAGAGTAACTATAGGACTAACGAATATTCGAATTTGTGATGCATGTTAATGTGGGTTGAATGGATTGTGGTAGGGAGTTTGATGGCTTTTGAAACAATATGAGGCCCAAGTTGTCCCACAGTTAGGAATTATCGGCATGGGTAAGAATTCGTTTTCGAAAGTGGTAGGGGAGGGGTATGTCTAGGGAACAGTCAGGATTTTTATGAGAAGGGTGAGTTGAAATGAAATGAAAAACATAAAAAATCTGCCCCTTTCTCTGCAAAGATGAATATGTAGCCCCCTTCTTGGCCTACACTCATCATGAAATCATCGATCAACATGATGATGATAACCTGTCGTCTTACTGGAACAATCTATCGCCAAATTGGTGAATCTTCAACTAACAAAATTTCATTAAAAGTGAAAACTGAGTAAATCTTTGCCTTACACTTTCTTCAGTATTGTGAACCTGGGGTGAATCTTCGCCTTAAAATTTTCATGAAAAAGTGAATACTTGTGAATTCTTGAGGTGGGGGGGGGGGGTCGAAGATTCCGATTGACGGGTGCATTAGACACAAGTTCCTACACTGGGGAACCTTCCAACCAATTTTGAAAAGAATCGGTCCAGCCCACAAAGAGATGTTCATGGTACAAATTTTCAATTTAATATGTATTATCACGTGACTTTAGGCATTGGTTGCCATGGCAACCACATATTTTGGTAGTACTAGACACGTTCATTATATGTGTGAAGTTTCATGTCAGTGGGATGTGTCTTCTTGGAGTTATTGTAAAAAGAGTGATTTTCACTAAATTTGACCTTTGACCTCTGACTATTGACCTTTACTTCCGGAAGTCAGTGCTGTTGTGGGGTTCCACCTAGGGCACCTTCCCACCAAATTTGAAAAAAGGCCGGCTTCAACGTTTAGGAGATACTAACAAAACAAAATTGGACACACACATGCACACACGCACACATACACACAAACTTCCGAGGACTTGAGAAATCTATTAAATTTCCTTCTAAGGACCTGAAATCCGTTGTTTAGATCCTCAATCTGAATGCCAAACAAACTCACACACACATTCACCCACTAACACACACGCGGACACGTTTTGACCCCTCCTTTAGTTATGGACTTCAGGTCACCCTGGGGTACCCCGCAATGGGTTAGCTCCTTAGACTAGAAATTTGGGAAAATTAACTGTTACCATGGCAACGGTTGCTATTTCAGCCGGCATTGCCGTATATAGCCCAACAGGCAAAGTAACTACAATATCTCATCCTCCTCACGGAGCGATGAGATAATAAAAATATTTTTCAAGAGCAACTTGGAGAAATGGTTGAGCATGTATGGCTTAAAGGGGTTCCAGCATTCACCTCACATATTTAAGAATAATTCGTTACTCTTTAATTGCTTTGATGATTGCACTTTGCTCTCTGAAATCCAGAAGAGTGAAATTAGGGACGAATGTTAGTTTGAGACTAAATATTCGCTCTAAAAGAGTGAGAATGCCTTTTTGCAATGAAATCTTTCAATCCAAATTTAGATTCGTCTTCCCCCGAAAAGAGTGACTTTTCACTCTAAAGCTGTAAGAGAGTAATTGGTATTCATTGAAAAGTAACTCCAGTTCAGTTGGTCAACGATGATTCGCATAGTTGATGATATTTCCAACTGACCTCACACACAGTTGTGTGTAAATATGAACAATGCAAGTTAATGTGGTTTACAGTGTAGTAGATGTACTAGACAGATGTTTTTGTTCATAATTGGAGGAGGGGCCAGAAGTACAGAATACTTTGAAGGGGTAATTTTTCCTGTCTGGGATAAGTTTATTAAACATTTGATTATAATTATATAAAATAATAATTTAAAATAGCCCTGGAAGTAATTTTGATTTCTTTATTAGTTATATCCCACACAAATTACATTCTTTTAAAAATGAGAAATAATCAGTAGTACCGTCGGTGTCGCGTTTGCCATCTTCAAACCATGGGTGCCGAGAAGAGGGGACGGGGAGACATGCCTCTGCATTTTCGGAGAGTAGGGGCTTATATATCGCCCTCACAATCATTTTCTGAACACGTATTAAAAACATATAAGGCATGTGGTCGATTTGACATTTTTCAATGGCTGACCCAACGAAGTTGAACTCTACAAATATGAAATGAGCCATTTTAATTCATAAACATCTGAATCTGAAGGCCATCGAACCGTTGCCTTGTATGACTTTTATCTAGGGCACTTTCTCCTTCCAACTTGTGAGAAGCTGTTGTTTTTTACTCAACTATTTTGGTTAAATTTCACGGGAACATGTACACCTGCCTATGCACAGCATTTACAGAATTAAGTCGATTGAATCGTTATTTTAGTACACCAAGAAATAGCCGATATGATTCAATCGTTTCATAGATCGGTGATTCATGTGGTGCAACTTTCCTCTTTCAAAAAGAATGGTTTATCAGTGAGGTGTTACTTTGGCAACACCTCTCTTGATTCTCTCTCTCACTTAGCTATTGCTCTTTGAGTTCACACTTTACGGAAATTATGACACAACGGTAGTCGTTTGTACAACCCATCTGTTAACTGTACATGTAAAATGGGGTTTTAATGCAATTATAATTGGCGATAGGCCACCCAACAAAGTTGGTACTTCCTTCTTGCTCCATGCGTACTGTAAAAAATGTCTTTAAACATAAAGAAAATTAATTACCGTATTCATGTGACGTGATTATTTTTACATATTTATTGCTGGCCAAAATGATGCCAAGTATCCTAGTATATATAATAAAAATGTAAAGGTAACTTAGTGATCGGAGTTAGGGGATTTGACAAACTTGCTCACTTCTCCACCGTGCGGAACTCAAGAAAAATATTTATTGTGAACGATTTGTGATAAAAATTTAAAGGATGTCGGTCGATCATCAAAAACTTCGGAATTCTCTGGTTTCCCAACAACTGTATATCAACTACTTTAAATTTCTGCTCGTATGAAAGAAAAATTGGTTAAAGAGAAGATTCAACTCAGCAAAAATTACATTATTTGATAAGCCCAAACCTGGTTTGTCAAACGAGCTTTGTTTTTGACGCCATATGAAAAAACCAAGTAACACAGTTGCAATAATTTTACGATGTCAGCAGTAGGAATTTTCATTTCACTGACATTACTATCCGATTTTTCTTTTACACTAATGTAAGAAGATCTTAGTTGGAACTTTGGATTGTGGCACTTGAAATCTGCCAGTGGGCAGCCAAACCCCTTTGAGGCCTCTTCCGTCATATACGAAGTCTATACCGCGATTTTGGGGGCTGGATTAACTAATAATCTTGGTGATCTAGATTCTGGGGCACCATTGGACAGCGGCCAAAAGACGAACGGAATGTGAAATCCACTCCAAAAAGTGCAATTTGGGCCAAAATAAAATGCCCCAAAAGTAAAATGCCCGAACTTTAAAATTTTTAATCGCACACCGACAAAGCTAATGAACACATTTATTTCGATCGCCGCTGATTCTGTACGAGAAAAGCCGTTTGGGACATTCTGCATTTGCGCGCTCTTCCTAAAATAGAAATCACGAAGACGAGCCCTGTCCCCTGTCTCGGTTTCCTCGTCACGCTATACTGTAACTCAGTGCTCTACGCAATATACAAATTTCCAAAGTCCGATCTCAGCATATCGATTGAAGTTGAAACCCTTCGACTTCGATGCAATCTCTCTGAGGAAAATCGGGAAACATTTATGGTAATGAGTATCGAAAAGAGATCTTCTTAAAGGCATTTCAGATGATGACACCATTCCCAATTAAACTAAGAATTCAAGTGTTTATTCACGTCTTTTATTGGTTTAAGAAATTGAGCCTTTCCTGTTGCTAAAGGATCTGATGCCGACAAGAAACGTCATTGACCATGCAAGGCTCAAGTGATGGGGCTTTGACAATGTTTAGCAGCTGGGTCATATGATGGCAACGTATAGTATTCAAATAATCTTTTAAGGAAGATAAAGGTAGATTTTAAGTTATTTGAAAATTGTTTTAACTATCAAAATTAGTACGAATTGTAATTTTATATAAACACCATCGGAAGAACTATCAGACTATACATTTATAATCCTTACCCCCATGCACACACAATTAAGTGCAAAATGATTTTTAATAAGCTAATTGCGATTTTGGTTGTTTTGGTTGTGCGTCGGGGCCCCTATGGGGTTAATATTTGCTCCCCAGTCCGCCCCTGGTTCATTTTACATGCCCTTTTCTATGTTTTGAAGTGCCGTCACGCGAGACTTATATAAACAGTCAAGATTAACGAGTATGGTGTTCCATATGCTAGCTTCTCATAGTAGAGAAATAATCCATCTGTTCTCATTCACTCAACTATTATTCCTTGGTAGTGTTAACAATAATCATATGGACCAGAATTATATTTTGATGATAGGTACTTTGAGATTTTGGTCAGCTCTGAAGGCAAAGCAAAAATAATCCGTTGATGTAAACAGCTGAGACCTGCACTGGTTACCGGATGTAGTTGCAGTTTCATCAGGGAAGTGCCTCTCGCCGTGCATGTATTTGAGATTAAAAACAAGTAAACACCCGTTTAAGCAGATATCATAAAGTTCATATACTCTCTGAAATTTCTTTATTGAGATCTTACTTTCCCTTACAGACTGCTTTAACGAGCTCATTTCTCTCTCAGGTATGAATTTTCTTTCACCGTAAAAACAGTTTTATTTTCCAACAATCATTCATTTTGATTTCACATCTCTGCCAGTATATGAAAATATGACACTCACCTGCTCATAGAAGCAAACATTGTTAAAGTTTTATGTTACGAATAGACGTTTTATTTTATGGCTTCGGTTCCCCGCTGCATCCTTCAACCAGTACATTTTCACAATCTATAAAGTCAGAAGTTAAGGCAGCTGTAATCATTATTCTAGATGTGTCTTTCTGGCAGGTTAAGATGAAAACATTGAAATAAAAACCTAGTTATTTCTCTTTTGATATGCCTACCACAGCCAGACTTTTTGTGAGCTACATCAATACTACCCGGAGCAGGAATGGAATAACGTTAACATTTGGTAATTTTCACTTTGTCTGGCTTAGTTAATGGTAATCTCTACCAACTCTGAGACGCTTTTTACTATTTTCTGATTCTGATGAACTGAATATTAGTCAAGCAATCAGGAAGTAAGACATTGTGCGTGGTGTATTGACCTTTGAATCAGAAACAAGAATCGTAGTAGATGGAGCGAAGGCAATCGTACATCCACCGATATTTGATATTTAACGTTTTAACTTTGCGTTATTTCGTGTTTATACCACCCAAAGGAAGAAAAGAAAACAGTTGAAAGCCGATCCAGAGGTGAGTTTTCATCTAGGAAGGACTTTAATTTCTTTATCCATAAAAAAGGGAAATTCTTCTGGAACGTATAAGTTGGTTAATAACTGCCTAAAATGAAACCTATTTGTAACGTAGTAGGAAACTTTATTTAACAGAAAACGAATAACATTAACATTGAAACATTGAGGCTAAAGGCCCTTTTATACAGGTAAAGCCCTTTTGATGTATTAAATCTCTGTACAAACGATGGAATATGAAAATGATACATTTTATCTGAACTTCTTGTAAAGATATTTCAGTATCCTGTTACATCTTGTAACAATATTGGCCCAATAGCAATATACAGCTGTACCACAACATATGTAGCAAAATTATATAATATTTATTATCTTGAGTTTTGGAACATGTCACAACAAGAGCAACATACAATGCATTTGCAATGTTTCATCATGTAGAAACTAATAACAAACTTTTATGGTGATAAGACCGCGTGTTTGGTCTAGTAGTAGAGCATCCGCCTCTCTCACGCGGGAGGCCCGGGTTCGATTCCCAGGTCGAATCATACCAAAGACTTTAAAAATGGAACCTGTCGTTGTGCGTGATGCTCCGCATAAGCAATGGAGTAAGGGAAAACAAGCCAGTGAGCCACAACTGGATAAAAGGCCGTGGGCTGCTCGACTTGTACCAATTGGTTGCAAACTGGGCCGTTAAACCTCATCTAACTAACTAACAAAATTTATGGTGATGATAAGCAAAACTGTGAACCGCTTTAGAGGGAAACGCATGTTTCATAAATGTAATATTGTAAATAGCTCACTATGTCTCAATGATATGTATCAATTGATTTCAAAATCAAGATATCGGTCCCATATGGTATTGACCTGCACTTAGGAAGTGAACATTAGCTAACACCGTTTCAATTTGATACTGTTAGTTTTTAGATTTGTTACGAATGTCGTGACTGATCAACATCATTCTAAGTTTTCTTCCTTTTTGATGATTTTTCTCTTTTAATACTCTCTGCGAGGACATTGCTAATTACAAAAGTAACCTATGCAAAGATTGTATACTCGTTAAAATAAACTGTTTTCACCGTTCGACTTAATAATGCTTCGTAATCTTAACTTGTATATTAAGTTAAATTAAGTATTGTATCCTGTTTATATTGGTAAAGCATTGTCCACATGACTACCTTCTACAAAACTATTTTCCCATACATTTCCTGTCTTTAGGTGCCACCTAAATCAAATTCCTGCTTTGAAAGTATTTTAGCAAAGAGTTTAGCATACAATAGAGAATGGTCATCTGCTGCATCACCTGCGATGCTT
>WURT03656808.1:0-18564 GCA_009936505.3 Holothuria glaberrima
ATGTTTTTCTAGGGTGTTAAATTCGTAGGGTAACCTCCTCCGCCGGGATTCCCCTTGAATTAGTGGTGTGCTACCTTGTATATATAGAACGGTGTGGCGTTATAAATTTTGCATAGCGCCACTTGTCCCAAACAAACTTGATAAACAATAGGGGAAATCCGGGACTACCTTTTTAAAACGTAAGACGAAACTGGACAAACTTTCCTCAAGATGTTTATAATTTTCTAGGCGTATGCCAGAAACGAATGCATAGAGAGAGTTATACTCAGATCAGGACTTTTTAAGAGGCTGAATAACCATATACGTTCGTACTGAGGGACAAGTTGCGTTTTCGCTAGAGTGCAAAATGACTACGAAATGCCAACTCGCATATAAAAAGTGTTGGTAATCATATCAAACTTGGTCAAACATACAGTTGCTCATTCTGTAAAGACTAATTGGTCTAACATGTAACGTCATTGTTCCCATTCCCCCAAATCAAATCAAAACATATTTGGGTAGTGGCCCCAAATATGCTCTTTGGTTGATTCTTTTTTCTTTAAACAACTATCTAACATCTTTCCATTGTCACTTACTGTCTTCAAAGAAATGACGAGGCTCACCCACCGGTGAATAGTTAAGGGCGCTATGATTTTATTTCACCACAACGTCTCCTACAAATCGGATCTATTAATAGCATCCAATACGAAAGAGGTTGAAGGACGGAGTTTTAGTATTCGAGGTCTAGTTTAAAGTAGGAATGGAAGATACTCTACTGCTACATCTCGTATGAGGATTTGATTTAATTTAATTCACTATAAATCTGAATCCACTTACGCGGTGCCCTCACACCATGTTCTTCATATTTCGGATCTTATATTTGCCCCAACGTCTGTTCAAGAGGTATATAAACCCGAGCAGTATTTATCCTCACACCCAGGGCAATGATTTATCCAACCACTGACGACTGGTAAAATCTAGAAATAATATTCACAAACGAAGGTTGGGCTGTTCAACAAGATATTAAATTTCATTTTTTTTTCAAAGAGACTCGCGGACCTACTCACGGGTGGATAAATGGCTGGTGAACAAACCCCGTCTTCGATCCTTTTGGGTTAGTAAAATGAGATTCAAGTATAGCAAAAATGATTAAGAGAAACCAAATCAAAAACGATATTTAAAGGAAAGGACATGAAATAGATAGAGAGAGAAGAAAAAGACAAACAAATAATTCGGTATTTGAAACAGGAAGTGAAATAAATGATGCTGATGTAGTCTAATTTGCGGGTAAACTATTTCAGAACGGCAGTGCGTTTACCCTGTTTGATTATATGAAAGCGAACGAAGTTTGATAGCGTGTCCTGTTTGCGTGTTTTGTCTTAGAACTAGGGAATGTTGTGTGAAAGCTCGGCCTCTCTGTCTTTCATCTGAAACCATCGGCATGTAAAGGTACGTTAGCATTTTACCTTCTCATAAGTTGTAACATAATGTGTAGAACAGGTGCTACATGATTTTTTTTTCTTCCTTTTGCCCTGTCTCTTTCACAAATGAAGATTACTATTTTCATTTAATACTGCAACATCCTATAACCTCAATGAGTACCAATAGAAAAAAAATGAAATTCATCAATATTTATCATTAGAAAATTCTAGATAGTTCCATCCATCCACGGAAGCAACTAGTGAGACAGAATTATCAATGAGTTATCCATTTTCTCAAAATTTATAGATGACATATTTTCTTCAGAGGTCAAGTTTATCAATACTTTTTAGTGGTCCTGGCTCATCATTCTACTCAGCGCACTGTCATTGACTTCTCTGTGGCCGCCAAAGTTAATTCATGAAAAAAGTCCCAAACATATTGTGACCATGCACACACCCTAATTCCAACGTTATCGTGCACGCATGACTTTTAGCATGTATCAGGAAACCTTTCTAAACAGAACTTTTACTAAGCCCTTCCAATCCCTTGGAAAGATAGAAGCCTGAAAGAAGAATATAAGGGGAGAGATAAAAATGAAGAAAAACGTAAGAAACAGGACAATTAACTTGGGTATTCATATCTTTTGACAAGAAAGTACATCTTTAGTCTACTTTGACGTTTTACATTTACTTGATTGTCTTGAAGGAAGAAACTATAAGTTCGAGCGAATTCCAATGTTTCATAACATTGAATGTAAGGGAATAGATTAAAAGATGGGAAAGTGGATAGGCGTTTATATGATGTAGCGGATCTCGGAAATTCGGTCAGAGGGGGATAACTGAAATGTCCTGTGTAGGGGCGGTTTGCAGTAGTTAGATACCCTGTGCCTCAACACGATCTAAGTCACAGCGTTTCAATCTTTTCTCTTAGATTTCCTTACCTGGTAGAAAACAGGCTTTCCTATTCCTCCTGCACAAGTATTTCTATTCAAAACATGTTTAAATTTTCTGTTTCCTTTTACACACTGGTATAAAGGCGGCCATTTTAAATCACTAAATTTTCATGTTTTTGTCAGGTTTAGATTCAAGATTTTATGTAAAAAAGACAACCTTTGTGTGGATAAAGATTAAATCTGCTAGAGTCAAAGACCAGAAACCATAAAGGGGAACAAAATTTTGGAAATTAATTACTGGTAGATGTACATTTTTGGCATTTAGAAATCAAGATAAGAATTCAAAGGGCCATACGTTTTCATGAAATCGTATATTATTACGCATATCATTATGAACGGCTTTGCAATAGCCAGGATTAGGGTTGGGAAATGGTCAAAATGAAAGGTCTGCCTGGCCCCCTAGAGTACTTTCTTCATGATTAAAGAAAGTAAACTTTATAAGATGCGATTTTCTGGCATTTGATAATCACGAAAGTACAGAAAAAACTTTTTCATGACATTATCCGGTTATCCGGTTTTTATGCCCATTTATCCTTGAAAATGGTCACTTGAAGGAATGCAAAAAGGGAATCCCATCAGGTATGGGTCTAGTACTCTAAAGCCATTTCCACTAGACAACAGTTTCATTCCATTTTAACCAGAGGGTTCTTTTCAAATGATCAGAGGAAACAGTTTGTGGGATGTGTGTAGACTGTTTTGTTGTTCATTATTGACTATTATCTCCGACGGGAAAGTGACTATTTTCGCAACAATTTTTTGCGCCCTTCTCAACATCTGTCATGGTACTGAAAGGCTGAATTAAAGGTCTCTCCGTGTATTTTGCAGGCATATCGCCCCCGGTTTGGAAGAAATGAACTAGGAAAACCTCCAGCATATATTAGTGTTTGTGTAGCATGTAAACAAGTTTGGACTAATCCTACCTCCTATAACAGAAGGTAATCCTTTTCATCAGAATATAATACAGTAAGTGCAGATAGTGGCCATTCTTTGGGAATTTTGTTATCTGGGTCTAAAAGCTACACTATTTGGCCATGTCATTTGGAAACAATGTCAATAAAGGTGAAAGAGTGAAGAATGGTAAAAATCTAAAAAGGCGCCTACAGATTTGAGTTCGTCGGGGGACCGCCACCTGACTATATGGACGTTCCGCCAGTGGCAGTGTTCTCGCTAGCCGTTTTGTTTTTGCAAAATCTGAAGAGCGTGAGTCAGCACCGGGTCTTAAAATTGCCACCCACACAAAAACCTTGGCCGACTGGAAAAAAAATAGTGCTTTCACTTCTTTTGCTAAGGTTTGGCAAGAGAATTAAACACTTTCTGTCTCCCCAGAAGTTAAGTATTTGTTTCAAAAAATACAGTCATGAATCATGATTTTGATCGCCAGTTCCCTCATATTGGCTACTATGGTTTATATAGCTTTGATACTACTAGCACAAGTATGAGATTTGCGATCGATCAGTCGACTACTTCCATGTTTGCGGTCTTTACCCAGGGCTCGAAATAAGCGACAGCATCGTAAAGCTCTTCAAATATTGCTCACGCCGACGTCAAAATGGTCGTAATGCCCTCGTAGTTTGCCATCGGTTCTGTGTCACAAAACTCCACTTGCACTTTACTAAAACTACCAAAACTTACCAATTCTAGTAAAGTTAAAGAAAATACTGGGAAGGTTTGTTGAGAGTATATTACCATGCAACCGTAGAAATGTGTTTGCAACTTCATGGATAAGATGCACCAGAGTGGTGAAGGGGAAACCGGGGCACAGTTGATCAGAAATTTTTCAGGTCAAAGGTCAGCCCCTTTCCCACATATATGGAAAGTTTATTTTTGTTGAATATTTGCTACTGCCCTTATGCTATTTTAAAATCCATTCAACGTTAAAATAAACTTCGTGTTTAATTAGTAGAGCTTAATTAAGAAACAAATGGAACCGATCAACTGTGCCCGGACCCAAGTCAGGACCCGGGGCAGAGTTGATGAGAACAAAGATGACCTATGATAATTTCGAATTCACTTCTAAAATTGAATATGCTAATCCCTATATATACAAGTTACTAGAGTAATGTATAAAGGAATTAAGGGAAAACAATGGAGTAAGGGAAAACAATCCAGTGCCCCACAACCGGAAAAAGGCATTGGCGCCGTTAGATTAAACTAAGTGGTTATAAGTTGAGGTGTAAAACCCCATCTAACTAACTAACTAACAAAGGAATTAAAAATTAGGAACACATTTGTATATCTACAATAACATGGAGGGAAAGCTGAATCACCAAAATTAATTTTTTCAAAGTTATTCTCTGGGGACCAAACACTAAGGAAGCATATCGTTGTGTATAAACACCTTCAAACAGCAAATACAGTTGATGTAGCATGCTTTGCTGTGCTTTAAAGGTGAGAAACTTAAAGTTCTTAGGAAACTTCAATCAGGTTTGTACATAATCAACTGTGCCCCGGCATGCTTTTTCACAGAAATGTCCTATTACAACCCTAATAGCTGATGTTCATCTTTAGCTGTGGCATGTTGTTAGTCACCATAGTACCCCATGTACTCCAACTAAATAAAACTTTTCTGTATTCTTCCCTCAATTTTTCTCCATAAAAATCTCTGCTGAAAAAAATTCACTTTTACCGTATACACAATTTACTGTTCACTTACTTCACGTAGTGTGGTTCTGAATTATCCCAAGGACTGAGTAAAAATTTCACTAAAGCAAGCAAGCTGAAAACATTTCCTAAAAATAGGCCCTAGTCTTAAGTTGGTGAAATATTCAATTCAAATTAAGCATCAAATGTAGCACCATTTTGCATCTCGCCAACCTTACGTAAGCAAATATTTTCCAAAGGGGAGGGTCATCCCTCCCCTTAAAACCCTCTCGTAGGACGGCGATAAGTGTCAGGCTTCCAGATCAGAAACAAGCGCCCGGACAAACTTTTGACCTGTGGAGAACACTGCTGTGGGTTATATGGCACATAATAGGAATGAACACTTACTAACAGGTAAAATAAAATGAATTTGCAAAGCCATGACGGTAAATACATATTCACAACATGTAGCTCAGCTAGTCTAATTTCCTTGTCTATGACTCGATGTTACAGTGAGCCACAATCTATGTCTCGATTTATATTAATTTTAGTAAAATTTCGGTACATGCGCATTCTTGCATTTAATGTAGAATGACATCTTTTCGTGATGGAACCTGACTACGTTTTCATACAGCAATTTTCCGTGGAGCGTCGAGTGCACAAAGTCAGTGATTGTGTTTCTGTGTGAATTTTAACTTGTTGAAGCACAGTTGCAATCGTGACAGTCACTCATAATCGAAGAATTGACACTTTTTACGTATAAAAAATCCTAACGTTAAAAGGACTGGTTCCTCAGTCTGTCCGCGCCATGAGTGTATTTGCCCTACTGCAGGGGTGGTGAACCTCTTTCCCGCAGTGATTCAGAATCACTTAAAAATTAATTGATAATAAGCTTTTAGCCTACGTTGCCCGTCGTGTATCCTGCTTTAGCCCAAAGTGCACATTGTTTATCCAGTTATACCACTTTCCAGATATTTTTCGTAAAACTGCTGCGAAACACTAATATCAGTATTACTCTAGTATGTATAATATGACATGCCTACTGTTTCGTTAGACATTAACCAGGTGCAGAATCTTTGTGCTTCTCGTGGCAACGAATGCTTTGCGTGAGAGGTTTCTTTTTTTTTTCTTTTCTTCTTTTTTTTTCTTAAGGGGAAATATTGTGTTTGTTTTACAGAAAATTTTCATAATTTTTAAACCAATATATTAAAAGATATAGAATGATAGACAATTTAAAATAAGGCAGTACGGTAGCTTTCTTTTCAAGAAATAAGGCTGTCACAGAAAGGAATTCGGTTATTTGTAGCACAAATATAATTTGTTCACCCAAACTTTCAAAATTTCAAATAATGCAACATCCGTAACTCTTGCAGTGCATAATGTTACGAGGAGATGAAGCTATTTCTACAGTTTATGGGTGAGACTGAACGGTTAAATAATGATTAATGAGTATTTCTTTGTAGGCAGTGTTAGTGCATTTTAAACGCAATATTTCCCTTTAAGTTTATTTTTGTTTTTTTAAGTCTAATATTGTTTTGCTTTACTTAGTTAGACTTTTCTGCATTGAACTTAGAAAGTATGTGTTTGACTACCGCGTCAGAGCTGTTTTGCAATTTCGGTGCACAATTCCACATTTTGCAATCAATGTCACTGACTGTTTTGTATATACACAGTATAAAATGGATGACTTCTGTGAAAACCATGCAACTTCGGAGATTACAACAAATATTACAGGGGTAATGAGCTTACAAGAAAAGCCTAAAGGTAATGTCTGTTAATAAAGTCCTGTGCACTTCAGTTGATACAACTATTTTTCTTAACTCAAAAAAATTCTTGGTGTGGGTGTGGAGCAGGACGGGCAAACCCCCCTATTGCGACTACCAGGACTGTAACATCCGAATTCATACTAGTACTCGTTTCTGGACTACCGTCGTACTCGGAATTGGCCTGGAAGGGGCTGCAGCTGAACTCGGACTCGGAGCCGATTCGAGTCGAGTCCACAAATATAGAAAGTTTCAATTATGCTACCTTGGAAACTTAATTATTGGTGCGCAATTTAGCAAGTGAATGATTTCATACCGTCAACTAAATTACAGGCTCAGGCAGAGAAATCGACTCCTGAAAACTGCCTGTTTTCATTACAAGTGTAATTGTAAATTCAACAAAAAAACAGTTGTATGAGGTACTACATTGCCAATTGGTCGGACTCGGAATTGGACCGGAATTGGAAAATCTGGACTCGGAATTGGCCCGAAATGGTGGCCTCTAGAATCGAAATTGTTCCGGAATTCTTTAAGGTGGACTCGTTACAGCCGTAATGTTTACAAGCAATAATATCAACAGATACTTCCCTTACAGTATGTTATATATAATATCACGTTTTTCATTACCGTATCCATCAGGAGCTCGGACCAAATATGTAATGTACACAAACACTTCGGGTTGATGTCATTAAAACCTTTTGATACGAGATAAAATATGTTTTGATTGCGTTATTTTCCCTGCAGTTGATTTTCTCTCTTTCTTACAGACAGTAAGTTATAACCATATCTACAAAAGAGTATAAAACTTGCTCCTGGTAGCCTGTACGAGCATTACATTTTCTTTGCACAACCTACCCCTTGTCCTTCCCTTTTCCCCAAACGTAAAAACAAACAAACTTCATAAATTTTCATTTGTCGTGTTTTAATAACTTTACTGAGGCTTATTTGTATTACATTTTATTTATTATCTTTTTTTTGTTGTAAAAGGGGTGAACTAATGTGTTTATTTTAATTTATTTTCATTTTCTTTCCTTCCTCTTTCTCATAGTTATAAGGTCACGTGTCTGCCTTTTATATCCATTACTTATAGACAGTTGCCGTAAGTTGTCATTCTGATTTACGATTCCTTTACTTCTGAAAACATTTCAGAACCTTTTTTCTTACAGACTCAATCATCAAGACAGTGTTTGTGAAAACAAGTAAATGGATTGAAAGTAGAAAATTTTAAATTATTCACCACTTTTAAAAGGCAGTCGTTTCGAGAAACAGACCAGTTTCGGCTGTTTTACACATCGGCTAGCCATTTCACTTGCCCAGTTGATAACCTCAATGTTAAAATTGTTCTACAGAACCTGATGCTTCTAGACCCAAATGGAGGAAATAAAAACCAAGTAAAACAGTTAATACCGCTCATCCATCATATTTATGATAATAACTTTCAATATACACATTCATTACAAATCTACAGACCCAAATATACTACATTCGAAGATCTGAGGACATAACAATTAAGATAAAGTTTTGTGTCCGATTTCTTCCTAACCATGTTGGGACCGCGGAGACAGGGGGCTACAGGGGCTTTAGCCCTGCACTTTTTCTGTCATGGACATTTTGTGCCGCCTTTAACTGCTTTTATTATATTGAACATATTGGGCCTCTCCGATAATTAGCCCCCCACTTCAACATGGGCTCCGCGGCCCCTGTGCTATCTGCTGATCCTTCAGTTTGAAGTGAAACGGTTCTGTGCTATTTCGAGTGCATTTTACGTTCGTCAAACTTCGTAACCGCTAACAAGACCACAATATGACAAATGAAAATGTGTGGAATTTCTCATCTTAGAGGAAGCTTTCCTCTAAAATTCACAGGGATATGATTTTTAGTGACCACGACTGTTCTCCCGAACCTCATCACAGAGAATAGGCTACATCCCATCCCGACCGGTATGGTTTAACATGCCCTTCGTGTTTACGTTTATACACGGAGTTACCACCTAGGAGGTGGTAACTGCATGGTTCATGGTACTATTTTTCTAGTGAGGCCCTACTTTTTGTTCCGGCTTAGAATGATTCAAATTATTGTTAGAATACCCATTGACTTACGATAACTTAAACAAGTAAACGCTGCAGGATGCATGGACAGATCTGTGTCGGCCCCTGCAAAAATGTTTGCTGCACAGGATATATTTACTGATTTTATGTTATGTACCGATAATTCGGAATACTTGAATTCATGATTATCCCTTTCCCATCACCTCCATGAACACTCTTATTGTAAACAATTGAGATGCGGAGTAGACATTGGAGATTTGCAGTGACGTCACAATCTCCACACACATGTACGCGTCCCCTTAAATGGAATGAAAGTCACTTTACTCCATACGCACAGTGCAACGGCAAATATTGTATTGCGTCGAATTAACCTTGTAACATAAAAAATATGGGAGAAAGTCTTATCACTTTTAAGACAAAACATTGTTTCATAACACACCTTATTTTGCAAAACTAATACTCGCAGGACTTGAACGAACTTGTTTCCCGAAGATAGGCATAAATCGACCTTCTATATAGGGGTTGTGACGTTTTTATGTATGACACCAAGCAACGATAACGAAACCGATACGATAACGGTTATTCTTTCTGATTATATTCTGTTGCGAGCGGTCACACCATAACTACACAGTGACAGGAATCGTGTCCATTATATGAAGCCAGACAAACTGAGTAGGCTATATAGTAGGCTACATAAACTATAACGACGGACAATGAAACCCCGAGGGCCATTCTACACAATCCATAAAGTCTTCATAGAGATTTTTAACATCTACAATCCCTTCTTTCAAGGAACGAGTAGCCTAAGGTTTTTTTATGTTACGGGCGACTCCTGACGCCATTTATATCCAGACTATATTTGATATTTGATGATAGGATACAATTGACATGCTACGATCATTCATTCAAAGTGACACCTCACTTAACTCACATAGGGAAATTTTCAGCTTGAAAGCGTGTAAGGGTCATTGCAACTTTTGGTTGAAAAGTGACTTATGATGGCGAAAGCAGTAAAATTCTTCTACCCTCTTCCGCTACCGCCTGCAGTCCATGCTCAAGTCAGTCACTAAATCAGGGTAAACTTCACATTATTTTCCGTTCAGAAATGAGGGACGAGGGCCCTCCCATCTCCTTGTTGTGGAAGTCTGTAGGACAAGGGTGGATCCAGGGGTTTACGGATCCGGACACCCAAAAAAATTATTAGCCTGTTATCACTGCTATCACAAAATATCAAAATTTTCGTAAATCCGGCATAAAGTGTCAACATTTTTGCACCCCGCCCGATTCGAATGGAAACATTGAAATAAAGTTTTTATATTTTTAAGACCACTTTTTCCAGATAGTCCTAAAACACTAATAGGCAATTCAAAATAAGGCAGTACGATAGCTTTTCTTTTCAAGAAATAGGGTTCTTACCGACACAAATTAAGTTGTTTGGCTCGAGAATAATTTGTTGGCCCAAACTTTTAGAATTTTAAATGATGCAACATCCGTCACTCTTGTAATAAATAATATTTTGAGGAGATAAAGCTATTGTTAGGGTTTACTGATGCGGATGAATGTTTTAGTAATGATCAGAGACATTTTCTTTGGATGCCGTATCATTGTGCTTTTTTAACGCAATATTTCCCCTTAACCTTCAGTTCTTTTTATTCCATCTCCTTGTAAACACGTGGAAATTTTGATTGGTTTTGAAGCATTTTCATGAATTTTGGAAATGGTTTGGTAGTTAGAATGTGATAAAATTAGCACCCATGAAAAGGAAGAAAAACTTATCAACTGTCGGGGCAGTTGACCCCTATCAGGAAACTGTCACATCTTAACCCGTTTACCCCGAGACAGGTAAGATAACAACTGAATGATTGAAGGCTACGGTACGTATGGTAAGGGTGAGACATGTTCTGCAATATTTAGCAAAAAATATGAGAATAAAGTACGAAAGCTATACAAATTTTTGGTTTCTGTTGACGAAACGGACTAATTAAAAGTAAGTATAGGTGAACTGTCGGAGAGACTGTACGCCGAAGGGGACACACCTTATCGCATAATGCGTGACTATGGCTCATTGACCGCTTTGGATTGTTGGACAGGCCTGGCCTCTGTCCTCACTATGGTTTGAGCCTAGACTTCAAAAAGTTTCGAAACTCCTTAGATTGCCTAATAACTCATTTTAATTTGCACAAGCGTGTCATTGCAAACTTTCTCGTTTTTCATAGCCTACATGATTTCGGAAGTGCAAGCTGCAGGTGTAAGAGAAATTACAAACTCTTTGGATTGCAGAAAGTGCGGTCGAAAACAAATTTTCACAGTAGTTCAATGCTGTCTATCATGAGTGGGGCGACAATTCTGGTGGGAGGAGACATATTAAACTGAAATCGAGCTTCATAGGAGCTGTCGCAATCGCCCCTTTAATCATTCACTTGTCTTTAATACTAATAAACGTAAAATCATAGTGGCCATCTCTAGGAAATTTACATCAGACAGAATCAGCTCAGTCATTACAATAAAATGGGTATGCAAAAGAATGCAAATGTACATATAGGCTAACTTAATCCCATTTTGAACATCGAAATTACTCGAATTACCAACATTGGCGACACCAGGATTTTAAAAGTGGCGGCAAGAGGAGGGCAAAAAAATGTTGGTGGCACAAATTTCGGGCTAAACCGAGCGCGAAGCTCAAGCTTTAGGGGGTGGCATCTAGAGGCCCGCCTTAGAGCCCCTGGTGGGGTCCAGATGCAAAGTCCCTTTGGGGTCCAATGGGCGAAGCCCACGGAAGCTCTTAGCTTTTAGAGTATCTTTGCTGGTGAAAAATGCAGCCTCAGGATAGGTATGTTTTGGTTCATAATGCATCATCAAATGCAAAGATTCCAAATAATTTTAATGTATTAGGCTACACCTCCCATCAGGCTACTACATTATTAGGCGGGCGGGGCCAGGGGCTCGCCTTAGGGCCCCTGGTGGATATCTCTGGGTGAAAAATTAAGTCTCATGATAGTTATGTCTTGCTTCATAATGGCACATTATCCAATGCAAAAATTCCACATAATTTTAATGTATTAGACTATTCCTCCCGTCAGGCCACTATGCTTCAGGAGCTGAGTGGGACATCTGGGGGCAAAGGTCCTGACTGGGGCAAATGCCCTCATGGCTCCCTTGGTGCCGCCACTGATTACCAATGACATTGCATGCTCTCGAAGCACGCGGAGAATGGAGGTGTTGGAATAAATATGCATTCATGCTCACTATGTTATCCTAATACTCATATAGGGAATGTGTTCAATTTGTAAAAAATCTCTGTTTTGCATTGCAAGAGGAAGGGAAAGTCCTGTATTGACGAATCACCCATAGTTCACAAAGGGGGTTCGATGTCAAAGGGGGTTCGATTTAAAATACGAACCCAAAGCTATTTGCTCCCTGGTAGTAGTTTGTGTGTGTTTACCACCCTTATCATCAGTTACACTATCTATAGCTACGCGCGAAGAGCGCCGACGAAATATATTTTAATCGATCGATTTCAAACTAGGTGCGGGGGATGGCCAGATTCGAAGGACTTCTTGTGAATTATTCACAAAACACATACGTAGTAAATTATCAGAATTTTTATTTAGGGCAAAATACTACCAATGGGAGAACAATGAAAGAATCAAGACGGTGCATGGGGGTGAGGATTACCTAAGGAGTGCATTTGCAAACGGAATAGACCATGTAATAACCCTTGTATTACTGACTTCGTTTCAGATGGTGGGCCTGAAAGAAATGACCTGTTCATAGGCTAAGACAAACACAGTGGTTTACTTTTGAAGCACACAGACTCCTAGCCAGCGACTCAGAAATAGGGGGAACCTTGGTGTAAAGTGGGCATCGGCAAGGGTTAAATTTGTGCACTAGCCGATCGTTTTGTTGATCTATTTCATAGAACAAGGCCGCATTTAAGGCTACGCGGGGTAACCTCTCAGTCTCCCCGTCTGGGTTCCTTACTAATTCTGGTCCAGTCTGGATTCCTTACTAATTCTGGTCCACGTCGGCCCAACCTGCGATAAATCTTTAATGCATAGCACAACATGTGTGTCCCAGCCAAACATTGTGGTTTGCTGCGAACGTTCAGATACAAATTAAATCTATGATTACGTAAGAGCAGGCTTCTCCACCTTCCGGTTGGTTAAAATACTCAAATTGTGATGACAATTATATTCAGTGCCGTACGGACTCAGACTCGGACTCTTTAACTCTACTCGTAATGGTACTCGTAGTCGTACTCAGAGAATTTGAAAACCAGGTACTCGTACTCGTACGCAGGCTTTTGTACTCGTACTAATACTCGAACTCAGGCCCTTGTACACTTACTCGTACTCAGGATGTTGCACTCGTACTCGTACATGGGGAATGGTACTAATGATCATAGGCGTAGGAAGCTGTTCAAGACTGGGGGCTGAACCTCGTTTCGGATCGCCGTCCCGGGGAGGGGTCTAAGAATTTTTTGATATTTGAGGGTCCTTAGATGCAATCTGGTGCATTATTTTGGACAAATGTTAAGGTAAATTACTGCAAATTTTTATTTTTCGTAGCCCTTGGAAAATTTTAAGATACTTATGGGTCGTAAGATACAATTTGCTGCATTATCTTGGAAAAATTTTAAGGTTAACTACTGCACATTTTTGACATTACTCAGCCCTTTGGAAAATTTTTTGATATTTGAGGGTCCTTAGATGCAATCTGGTGCATCATTGTGGACAAATTTTAAGGTAAATTACTGCAAATTTTGACATTTCTTACAGAAGAGACAAATAACGGGTTTCCGTGCTTGGAAAGTGGGGGGGGGGCTAAAGCATACTTCCGCCCCCTACAAATTTCGCAGGGGGCTGGCACCCCCAGCCCCCGCTTTCTAAGCCAGTGCTAATGAGTACAGACATTTCAGTCCAGGATGTTAATATTTGTAATCTGCATTGATCCTTTCCTAATGCAATAGAAATTGTAATTTTTTGAAGCTTTCTGTACTGATCAACGCAGACTATCTTAACACATTAAAATAAATTGTACTGCTATAAGGAGCAGTAACAAAGAGTTAAATGGAACCTGCCTTTGAAAAAACTGAAGGAATTACTTTATAGAACTAATCGTTTAAGGATACTCTTAAGAGTATCACCTCCTAATGCATATAAGTACTTTGGCCACTACTGAAAATAAAATATTTTGCCTTGGTATAGTCTAGAAATACAGTGTCTGAAGTTACCTTCGATCAGTAACTTAAAGCCAACCGCTAAAACTTAATGAGGCAGCGGACATTAATTATAGTTTTTGGAAAAAGTGCACTTCCAATAATAAAGTTTTGAGACTGACTGAAGAGTTTGCGGAAAGCATGCATTAGATACTATTTGCTGAGAGCAAACTGACCAGTGTTGGAATAGCCTACTTGGACCAATGATAAAATCTCGGACTGACAAAACCTAGTAAGAAGCGGGCCAAAATTCAAGCCAAAACCTGTATAATCAGTATCCTTTACAGGCTGGAATCAATCTTAATTAGTCTCTTTTTAATGGTTAATGCAACCCTCCACAGAATTTTCCTTGACCGGACAAATACCCCCGGACGGACACCCCTGGTCAATATCCCCCAGACGATTACCCTCGTCATTAACCACCGCAATTACCCCTGGACAAATACTTAGCCGGACAATTACACCGGACAACTACAATTGGGACGCATACCCCTCGGACAATTACCAACAAGGACAAAACCCACCAAGACAGCTATCTACCCGGGTAACTACCCCCTCGACGAATACCCCCGGACAAATAGCCCCGGCAAATAACCACCCGACAAATACCAGTAAACATAGGAGACGGATGCAGCGACGGATACGGGGGGTCTTTTTTTCGAGTGTTGTTGCCCGCGGGCCTCAACATATACCAACGGTCCCTCGGATAACTGTGGGAGCATCTTCAAAATTGGGTAAGGGCGCCGGACACACTAGCACTACTAGGGTCGTCGCGTGCCCTGGCCCTTATAACTCCCCTGACTTTTTGAAAAGTCCCGGAAACGGGCTTTTCATATATAAGCCACCACAAATCTTGGATAGTGTTGGACAATGGGTCGCGCCTTGCTGTTCGAGACAAGATAGGTACGGACGGCGGTTGAAAAAGCAGGTTGTAGGTAACTGTGCTAGTTACTATTAATTTTGTATTAGTTATAGTGATACTATTTTATTTTTATAATTCCCTAAACAATTCTGGCTAATTCCTATTTGCCATTTTCAAGCTTTTTTCTTTTCTTTTTTTTTGAGTAATTTTACTTGATTTGTTTTGCTATGCTGGGCTATTTTAAGCAGTTTTAAGACGGGAGGAGCAGAGGGGAGGGCGGAGCAGGCACACCCACGGTCCATCCCTCTAGTCTTATGTGCCATCACAATTCATACCCCCCCCCCCCCCCCCGTCAAAACGTCAGCCAGCAATCCATTTCCGGGTTCTATTGTGTCATGTACTCCTGGGCTATCAGTCAAAACTGTTAGGTTTCATAATAGTATATATGATTGTATGAAATATAAGAAACGAAAAAGGCTTGAGATCACGTCGTCACTACCATTTGAAAAAAAGCCTATTCTCTTTGCGTAGGCCTAGTCATTCTTTTTGCAATAAGAATGATGAAAATCTAAAAAAAAAAAACCAACGTAATTTTCCGTAGTAATTATAATTAAGTATGTCAACAATATCCAAATTAGTGATTGCTACATTGCCCCAAATTGCCCACCAAGTAGGGATAATAGGTTCTCCTTGTAATATTTTTCACAAAGGCCGGTAACGTCAGGCCATTACCTGTGGGTTTCCATGAACAGCAGTAATACGTAAAGAATCCATGTATTAAATGGTTACTAACGATCTCTGAAAAACGAGTGTGTGATTAGCCTTTACCCTAAAGTTCGTCCCAAATTATTAGATTAAGTACTTTAAGAATACACACCTATATTGTCATTAAGTATTTCCTTCGTGAAAAAGGTGATGTTAACTTGGTAGATGTCCAGTGTTGCTTTAGTAAGCTATAACCTTTAATCTGCTTATTGAGTACAAACTTCAGACTGCAAAAGACTACAAAAGTGCCTCAAGCGGCTGCATAGCAAGCGATATCCATCGCTCGCAACAAGACCCTTGAAGTTGGAAACGAGAAAATGCCAGATGCTTTAACGTATTTGAGTAATTCCCATATTAAAGAAATACATCATGATTTTAAATTTTCACGTTTAAAAGAATAGTCAAAACCCCAGTTTATTTTTGATATAATACAGAGAAACTGATTCTAAGCATTCTGGTGAAATTTTCATTCATTTCCCGTGTTCGGTTCACAAGATATAGCAACTGAAGCGGGCCCGTAACCAGACTTGGAGAGCGGGAGGGCCAAACAAAGCTCAGGGGGGTCATACATTTTGGTTAAATGGAGAAGCATAAATTTTCACAAAATATCTCACCAAGTCATTGAAACGTACAACAGCTAGGGTCAGTGGCGTACCAAAGATTTCTCTCAGGGGGTGGGGGCGTGCAGTATGTTGTGTGATCGTCGGCCTGGGGAGGGGTCTAAGGGGAGGGGTTTCCCCTCCCCTTTTGACAAGTTTTGAAAGATTGGATGTCCTTACATGCAATTTGGTGCCATATAAGCTTTCTTTTTTGTTGAGAAAAATATTAAAATTTGAGAGTATGCCATTGCACAGGGGACTGACTATGATGCCGCAGAACAGGGGGAAGCCAAGCCAAGGAACAGGGGGCTGGCCCCCAGATGCCCCCTTGGTTACGGGCCTGAACTGAAGTTATCACATTTTCTACCAGAAGTCAACTTATAGCAAACAGGTGTGATGTCATGGCTTCACATTGAGCACCAATGTTTTGTTATCTTTGTATTTCATCCTATTGTTTTGACCTTGTATTGGTAAGGGATGCTATCTTGCCCCTAGGACATATAAAGTTTTACAAATTCTACTGCTCGGGATGCATTTATGGTGTGAATATTTTAGAGTTCTGTTGTTGGCAGTTACTGTTAAAGGAAAAAAAACATTGCCCTTAAATGTTAAGCCATGACATCACACCTGCTTGCCTGAAGTACACCTCTGGTAGAAAATGTGTCAAATTCAATTGCTAATATCTCGAGAACCGAACATGGGAAATGAATGAAAGTTTCACAGAATAATTAGAATATGTTCTTCTCTAACAAATCAAACAGAAATTTCGTGTCTGGACTATTCTTTTAAGAGAATGGTTGAAGTTAGCCAATTCTGTTCAGAATAAACGGAGCGCGACTTTTGGTTCCTGCGGAGCGTGGAATTTTTTTATAAACATGACCACTACATTGCAGGAAATGGCACAAATTTTTTCAGGCCTCCCTGTATGGCCAATGCTGTTGAATTCACCAGCTACAAAATTCGCCCGAGCTGCTGAGTTCGTTGGGTTCATGGGCTCGGGGAGGACGTATATTTTGGTACAGTTCGGGTAGTAACGGGGGGGGGGGTATTTGTGCAGGGTGTATGTGCTGCGGGCGGATGTAATTGCCGGAGGGGGGGGGGTAATTGTACTCGGGAATAACCACTGGGCCGCAAGGACCCTATACCAGAGTGATGATCACCGGCGAGATTCGTCTTCTTTTCGACTGGTGTTCAGAGGTCAACGAGGCAGGCTTGTACTGATCGCTCCCAAAACTGCCCCTGGGACCGCCATTTTAAGTCCCAATCTGACAGACGTGAATGTATCCCCAATCTTGAGCCACTTTCCAAATGCTGGGAAGGTGGAGGTCTTGCTCTGCCCCACTGATGGACATCTAAAGCAAACAGGGTGGACGACTTGCCGAGTGGTATAACTTATAGCTTGTCGGACAACCAGATACCCACAGAGAGCACATCTCAGACAGTACACTCAGATCATCAGGCCGGCTCCACCCTCAACCATGAAGACACTTAAAGATAATTTAATTCTTTAATTAAAGATAATTGAAGTCTTTAAATTAAGAACATTTATATGTTACTTCAATTGCTATATTACTCCAACATGTAGTCAGAAATGTACTCATACTCTCGTACTCGTACTCGAGTACATTTTTCTGTACTTGTACTCGCACTCATAGCCTTGGACTCGCACTTGTACTCATGGCTTTGTACTGGTATTCGTACTCAGAGGATTTGAAAATCATGTACTCATACTCATGGTTTTGTACTCGTACTCATGCTCATACTCGTAGCTTTGTACTCGTACTCCGGAGTTTGTACTCGCACTACAAATCTGATACCTTGGATAAGTGGCATTATAGAGTGGGGTATAGAGAGGGCCGAGGGCGGGAAGGAGATCTTTCTTTGTGACCTTGCCCATGGGTGGTCGTTCTGGGACGGGGGTATGAGGGAAGGGGCATGTTAGTTGGCTTGGATGCAACATCTTTGACAAGCGCTTTGAAAAAATTATATGTTTAGAACCAAAGACATATTGGCATACCTACGTGGCGTTCGAGCAAAACAAATTTCTGCATGGAGAAATTTTGAAAACAATTATGGAGTTTTCTCAGAAAACAGGAGTCAGGCGAAAATACTCATCCCCAGGGGTGGCGCCGGCGGGGGACGAGGGTCATGGCTAGTATCGGGGAAGGCTCCACCTCCGTCGGAGAAGTTTTCCAATTTCGTCGAGGCCTTTATTGGTACGATAAGATATATAGTCCTAACTGCCTTTGGTCGCCTAGACGATCTGCTAGATTTTACTCATAAGAAGGGCAGAGTCTTCAATTTTCCACTTTTCGTTAAAAAAGCCAAAGTTTTCAAATTGTCTTGCATAAAATCCAAATTTTTCAAATATTCTTC
>WURT03656819.1:0-18561 GCA_009936505.3 Holothuria glaberrima
CTGTCCCATTTAAGCTGATTTATCATTTTAGAGACACTAGCCTGACGACTGTAGTTGTTTAAGACAAATCTGGCAGCCCGCCTCTGGACATTTTCTATAGAATTCTTATCAGATTGTGTATATGGGTCCCAAACAGTACAGCATTAGTCAAGAATGGGCCGAACAAGAGCGAAGTATGCTGCAGTCTTAGTATCGACGTCACACTGTGAAAGGTTACGCCTAAGTAGGCCCAAAGTTCAGTTTGCCTTAACTACTAACTGGTTTATATGTCTTTTCCAGTTCATGCTGGAGGAGAGTTCGACGCCTAAGTAAGCGTGATGGTTTACATGTTCCAGAGTGTGATTTCCCATTTGGTAGTAGCATGGGTTCAATTTGTTTTGTGGGTGACTCTCATTGTAAAGCACTTTGATTTATTAAACTCCATCTGCCAGGTTGATTCCCACTGACACAAATTGTCAACATCATGTTGAAGGATTCTTGTGTCATTTACGTTCTTTATTTCCTGATACAAGATATAATCATCGGGGAATAACCTAACACTAGATTTGATATTTGCCGGCAAATCATTGATATAAACTAGGAAAAGTAGTTGTCCCAAAACGGTGCCTTGAGGGACACCAGAGATGACCTGAGATTTATTCGAAGACACCCCGTCAATTAACACCTTCTGGTATCGGTTGGTGAGAAAGTTCTCGATCCAAGTTAAGATGTTATTTCGGATTCCAACATGTTTAAGTTCATTAAGAAGGCGCTTACAGGGGACTGTGTCGAAGGCCTTACTAAAGTCCATTATTAGGTCAGCTTGACTTCTGTTGTCTAAAATCTTCATTATATCATTTACAATGGCAGATAGTTGAGTTTCGCATGATCTTCCTTTACGGAAACCACATTGCACATCAGCAAGTACATTAAATCTGTCAAAGTGATCCATGATATGACAGTGAATAATATGCTCCAAAAGCTTGCATGGGATGGACGTCAGCGAAACAGGCCTGTTATTTGCAGGGTCAGATCTTTCGCCCTTCTTGTAAATGGGAGTGATATTTGCATCAAGCCAGGCTGCTGGTAAGGATCCACTCGACACCAACTTTTGGAACAACTTCTGTAGGATAGGGGCAGTGCTATTGGCACAGGACTTTAGGACTCTGGCAGTAATATTGTCAGACCCAGCAGCCTTGTGTACTTAAAGGTCGTATAAGAGTTTAAGAACACCGGCAGTTGAGATCTTTATATCTCCTATAAATTGATCCCTCACTTCCACTTTCATAAAAAAAAAAAAAAAAATCCCTTAGACATTAAAGGAGAAAATTAATCAGTTTTCAGTAGAACTAAAATAAATAAAGTTTACAGGTGTGAATAATAATATAAATCACTAAATGGAAAAGTTGATATCAAATGGTAAAATTTTGATTTACAACAAAATTATCAAAGAAGCCAACGGAAAATTTGGCTGTCATTTCAGGAATTTATGCTTACCCATGTGGAAGTTTCTGTCCTTATTGGAAACTGGCCTGATCAAAGACCTAGAAGGAGAGTACCCCTACAGGAGAAAATTGCCTGAAATTTTTCAAATATGGCTCAAGAGTTTCTACCACATTGACCAGTACTTAGCCTACCCACAAACCAGAGAAATGCTGTTGTGCCCTTTTTTTCTGGTAAATATTTCGGTGTTTTGGTAAAATGGGGTGTTAATGGGCAAAACTCTGCCACAGACCAGATTAGTTTCCTACCTTTCCGTGTTATACGCATAGTGTTGGTGATGGTTACCCATTCCTATGTTCTCAGTTATTTCTGCGGGAAATCTCAGTTTCATTCCACCCAATAATGCGAGTGGAAAGATTGGAATGAGTTGATCTCATTACATGTATGCAATTGGGTAGTGACTTTTTCTTTTTCTGTGTGATGAGGGTGGTGGTCACTGGAAATGAGCATGTCATCATCAACAAAAACTACAATCTTCCAAAAGTAATCCCCCTCCCCATCTGTTGATTACTATAGGAAAACTCACCCTACTCTTCGCCACAGTGTGGGCAAAGGTACTCCCCACTCCCCACATCGTCCTTCCTCAAAGAGACACGGAAATCCAAGTGTACCCAGTGTCCCCAGTTCCCACATTGGGCCCAATCGACAAATACGACTTCCAGACGGAGTCTGTCTCTAAGGTTTGGTGGTGAGTATCGCTCGCAGACGCAACACACTTCTTCGTTGTCGCATGAAAAGGCCATGGGTTCCGCTGGTGAGTATGATTTGCTTGGACCGGGCTTGTTGCAGTCAAAGTCATTGCCATTTGTCGCCACTTTCCTTAGCTTCAAGATAATTTTCTCTTTGGTAATGGCTACTCCTCCTGGCCTGTAGACGTATTGACATTTTTGGGATTTTTTCTCTCGTGGAGTGGGAATCAGGTTTGTAAGGAAGTCGCTAAGCTTGGTTGGTTTCTCAGAGGTTTCACTATGACTGTTGTTCGATTTGAGGAACTCTGCTGGGAGGAAATTCTTTGTCAACTGTGGTGGGATTGAATAGAAATACGCCAGTTTTTTTGAAGGCACTGATCAGGTTTTGACTTGTGAATGACTTCTGGTATGCTCGAGAGATGAGCTGACGGACCTGGTAGCAGGTGATGCCTTCTCCTGCATTCTGGTATATACCATTGGCACTCTGAGTGAAAACATCGCTTCAGAGGGCCAAATACTGGGAAACGTTCAGTGTCTGAAGTATGTGGTTAGTGTGAGGGGGTAGGATGAACAGGATGATTTTTTGTGTCTGGGCAAACTTGGTCAATTGGAGAGAGATGTGAGACTTATGACTATCATACAAGAATACAGTAGGACATCGTCATTGTCGGAACGGGAAGGCATGTATTTAGTGATGTGGTTCTGGATGTGGTCCATGAAGACTCCGGCTTTGCTCCAGCCACTCCTTGTCATTCTAAAGCCGCTACCAGGTAGGATGCCAGTCTTGAGGTCAAAAGACAGCCGCTGGCCTTTGAAGATAAAATAGGGCGGGATGGCCTGTCCAATGGCATTGCCAGCTCCCAGAACGGTTGTGATATGCCCCCTATCAGTCACAACATTGTTCACTTTTTGTCCTTTCTTTGCCACCACCACCAATTGAGGTTCGTGCTCAAACTGAAAGCCTGTCTCATCAATGTTGTATATAAGGTGTGGTTTGTCTTTCAAATTGTATTTGTCGAAGATTTCCTCCAGCTCTTTAAAATAACTGGATACCGCTTTCTCACTCGTAGCATCTTCCCTTCTCATTCCAAGTTTTTGCAGGCGCACAAGGTGCAGATCTGGCCACCTACGCATGAAACAGTGAAACCAGTGGACTGAGAGAGGCTTGTCTGTCTCGTTCCGTAGGTTTAAGTAGACCGCTGTGTTATTCGCAAGTTTCAGGACCCCAGAGCTTGAGAGAGGGAATCCAGTCTTGCCAAGGTGGATGATATGATCTCTCAATTGCCTTTCATGTTCTTCTGGTATTAGGGATGCTTTTCCTGTCATTGGGGTGTCCTTTCCCCGCTTAACAAATACCCGTAATGTAGATTCCGGGACACCACAAAACTGGGCTGCCCTTCTTTTGGACATTCTTTTATCCAAGACTAGTTTAATTGTTCTTGACATGTTCTTCTTGTCATAAGAGTAGCATTTTTTCTATCAGGAAAAGGGAAAATAAAATAGAAAATATATAAAGAATGTTCCTGGTTTTGTAAATTTTTTTTTATTTCATCAATGGTCTGGGAGCGTCCATATCAATTGAATTGGATTTGGGAGACTGAGCCGATTTCCTCACTGAACTGTGGGTGGGGGTGGTAAAAATTAGGTCCACCAGGAATTATTTTGGCCCCGTCACGGTGGTCAAAGGGGAATGCCAGAAAGAGGGCATTTGAGGCAAAGCTATTTGATGATAATTATTGAACAAGTCAGAACGGCATTGAGGATGAGCCTACATTGGGACCAATTACTTTTGACAAGTGAAAACGTGCACCCCACACGTCTCTGGCATCATCCTCATAAAAATAAATTCATATTTATATTTATATTTATGAAAACCTTTACAATCCTATTACACTGGAAATCATGAATACCAAATACAATCTCAGTATGCTCAAAGTCCAACAAGTCATAATTTCAAAAAGCGATGAAATGTGCAAACGAAAACTTTGATAGCAACATATGGCATGCTTAAGACTGTATCACATCTCGCTATCACTTTAAGTGATAGGTACTTAATATTCATGTTAAATTTGACCTGACCTTTATCCGTAAATATCAACAAAAAGCTTAGGCTTGCGCAACAGTATAGAAGAAAAGTGTCGTAACTTCACAAGTATTCGATGGCAACACATTGGAAGAGGTTTCAGTCAATAATTTGGAGACATTTTGCCAACCCCTCAGGGAGAAACCTGCTGGTAATGAATAACTAGTAATTGTCTAATGAAATTCAATCAAATTTAGTGAAAATGGAATAGAATTCACCTGTTTCTGATACATTTTGGTTGAAAAATGTTCGCAAATGCAGGTGCTTCGTTCGATGCGGCATTAGAAAGTGTTACCACAGTAATATGGAATGTTAGGCTAGGCGCGCAGTTGACAGGCACCTTACTATACCATGACCATTGAAATTTTTAGATAGAAGGGCTTGTATAATAGAGTGGTGGTTCCTGCGTTTTTTGCTCATTCAAAAACCATTTTGCAACACAGAAGGATATATTGCAAAAAAGTGCCTGAAATACCTTCAATTTTCTGTATTTTTGCAGGATCAGTACTTCAGTTCCTCTCCGACCAGATACACATCTCAAATTGAACACATCACTTCAGTAATATGGTCTAAACTGTCCCCCTAAAGGTTTTTCTAGGGTATTAAATTCTTAGGGAAACCTCCTCTGGGGGGATTCCCCTTGAATTAGTGGTCTGCTACCAGTAGCCTATAGGCCTAGCCTAGATGTAACACAATGATAAATATTCACTTAGTATTCAAATGTATAATTTCTCAAATGATTTCAAAACAGTACATAAAACAACACAACTACTTCACAGTGTGGCAGCAGGTGGAGCCAGTGATGCCACTTCAGGAGAATGAATTGGGCTTAAGAATTTTGACATTTTATAGCTTAGCAATGTGTTAATGAATACCCAGCCAGATTGATGTCTTCATCACATCACACATCACGTGACATCAGCTTCAGTGTTGCTGGCCAAACATTTCATCGCTCCAAAAATGTCATCCAATGCAGTTCTCAAGATTCGACAGTTCAGTCAATTAACTATCAATCTATGCTAAATAAACCCGGTTTATCTGACCAGAAGCTATCAAGTCGCCTTTTAAAGGCATCCAGGGATTGTGCAGCTACTACAAGCACTGGTAATGCATTCCAATGATCATGATGTAGCTTGTAAAAGCACAGGTATTTATCAGCATTATATATACACTAAAACATACATATATATGATATGCGCTTTCAGCAGGGCTTTATTTTAACAGTCGTCAGGTCACCCCAGACTACCAAAATCTGTGAGGGACAACCAAAGAGTACGGGGTTGGTTGTCAACTGGACAACCAAAGTTCATGCAAAAAGACAACAAATGGCTTCTAGGCTCACTGCAAGTTTTTTGGGGGCAATTAAATTTTCTTTTGGACAACCAAAACTTGCAGACAGGTTTTCTGATGGACAACCATAAAATTTTCCTAAAATTGAGGCCTGTTTCAAGGTAGGACACTAGACAAAACAAAAATTGGCCAATTTGTACATATTTACTCTAACAGCAAACCTTAAAAGACATGTTTAATCATGTCATCTGTTTGAACATCCAACATCTCTTCGGATACAGCTTTGTGCATAAGACCACTTCTAAAGGATAAAAAATTCTAAAACAGGACTCTTGCATCTAGCCTACCCTCGTAGCTTGCTCTTCACAGCTTTCACAAACAGATGATAGTAGCCTACGCAGCTATTCATGCCTTCTCACAAATTCACTCAGCGTAAGGTGCAGCAAGCTAAAGAATGATAGTGATGCAAGTAAGTGCTGTGTGTGAAGGCTCTGCTGGCTTGAGAAAGGTTAGTAATATACATCCTGGCCCTATAGTTTGAAAAGGTTTGAGAAGTTTGCTTTGTCTTTGTTACTCTTAGCTAATCACGATGCATGTTGTAAAGTTTCCACAATTCAATGATTCCATGTACAAAATAGATACAAAATTTCACCTAAATTGTCCAAATCCCCCCCCCCCCAACCAAGTACCCAATTTTACGTACCTGGTTTATGTATGCACCAGGTTTACGTACCTGGTCCACCAGGAACTAGTATGGCACAAAGTCCCTAGTGGTCCAGTTGGTTAGTGAGGCAGATTGCTTCCTTAAGCTGGTAGAATGCCCTCAAGCTTCTTGAATAAAGGTCCTATGATCCTTCTAAACTGTATTTAAAGTTTTTGGCCTTTACAGCTTCTGGTGGCAGAAAGTTCCACTCATCAATGACATGCTGAGAAAAGTAGAACCGTCTCAGCAGAAGATTAGGACGCTGCTTGAGAATAGTCAACTCATGCCCTCTTGTGATCATATGGGAATTCTGATGACTTTTTAATTGAAACAGAGCATGAATAGGGATCTCATCAAAACCTTTCATCATTTTAAAAACATCAGTCAGGTCATCACTGTGCCTTCTTGTTTCCAAAGACATTAAATTAGAACATTTGAGTCTCAAAATAATCCTTATCACAGAGGTTGGGAATCAGTTTTGTAATCCTTCTCTGTACTCCTTCAATTAAATCAATATCCTGTTGAAGATATGGTCTCCAAATCTGGGAGCAGTAATCAAGGTGAGGTCTTACCAGACTCTTATAAAGTGACAAAATGTTTGGCTTGCTTTTGTCTTCATTACACCTTTTAATGAGCCCAACAAATCTGGTTTGCTGTTTTAACAGCTTTAGCTACATGGCCTCTGACAGAGAGGGACTTATCAATAATTACACCAAGGTCCTTTTCTTCTGACACTTCAGTGAGCTTTACATTGTTGATAAAATAGTCATAATTTGGATTCCCTTTTCCAATGTGCATAACTTTAAATTTTGATAAATTGAATAATATTTGCCAGTCCTTGCTCCAATCCACTAAATTGCATAAATTATTCTGTAGGCAAGCTGCCTCCTGTATACTGACTTTTCTTTAAATTTTGGTATCAGCAAATTCCAAAATTTTGCTGCAAAGACCCCTGTCAATATCATTGATATAAATAATGAAAAGTGTTGGACCTAGAACTGACCCCCATCGGACACCACTTGTTACAGGACACCAGCTAGAAGAAACCCCATTAATTACCACCCTCTATTTCCTGTCGGACAGCCAAGCTCTAATCCAATTGGTGATATGCACATCAGTTCCATGAACAGACAGTCTTTTTAGCAATCTTTCATGTGGCACTTTATCAAAAGCCTTGCTAAAGTCCATGTATAAAACGTCAACTGGGTAACCATTATCAACATATTTGGTCACATCATCAAGAAATAACAATAAATTTGTTAGACATTATTATTTTCCTTACGGAAACCATGCTGTGTTTCACGAATGAGGCTGTTCCTTTCCAGATGACAATTATAACTGTCTCTAAGAATGGGTTCCATGACTTTGCTACATAAAGAAGTCAAGCTTACAGGTCTGTAATAAGCTTTCCTGGAAACTTTTTGAAAAAATTAAACCAATTTGGATAATTTTTGTTCATATTATAGACATTTGAGTAAGTCAGGCTCTAAAAGTTCATATAAGTTGTTCAAGGAAAATGTGTGCCATTTGTTCATATTCTAATACTTTATATGGAATAAATTGTTTTTCCAGATGTTCGTGATACGTTAAGAAAATGGAGAGAAGATAAAGTGAGAAATAGTGTAGAAACAGCTGACCTGGGAGAGTATCTCCTGGCCAACTACAGAAGAAAACTTGGTGATGAAGGTACTGTACTCACCAGCTAGTTTGCTGTTTTGAATATATACATCTGTAGCACTGGGGCAGAATGTTCTGAAATTAAATACTCCAATCAGCCAGTTGAAGTTCCTTCAGAACTTCTATTGAGAACTATGTGTGTGGTTGGTTGCAGCCTTATTTACATCAACACCTGTAACGTACAGAGTACTCTTTGCTTATTCAAGAATTTTGAAAAGTCCTTATAAGTTCAGTTTGTAAATAATTTTTGTTCCATGCAGAAGAGAAAGTCATTCAAGTAAGAATGATTGGCATAGCCAACATGATTTTATTTCTCACATACCAAACATGATAACTTTGATTGTATGGAGTATTGTTAAAATTGTTATTACTCCCTGAGAAACCTAGAAAGTGACATTACCAGCTCAGGCCAGGGTATGTCAGAGTGAGAATTGTTGGAAGTTTTGAATTGTTAAGTTAGAAAATCATAAGTTTCTCATTCCACACTTGCTCTCTAGCTCATTTAAAGGGATTTTCCAGAGACAAAATTCAGTAAGTTGAAAAAATGCAGTAAGTTTTCTCTTTTAGAAGGTGAAAACCACATCTCAATAGCTTGCAGAGTTTTGAAGATAGAAATTTTCAAAGAAATGCAATATTTTCTCAGGATGAAGCGCATTATGGGAAATCTGTGATGTCATCGCAGCACATTAATTTGACATAGAATTGAATTTCTTTATGATATCAATGCCACTGTAGGGAATATGTAGCAACTTTGTTATGCCCTACATATGGTGTAGATTTGCACTAAATCTACCTGGAAACATATTCAACATTCCAGCAGTATCAAATTTCAAGGACAAACAGGACATTCAATTATAAAGAAAAACAAAGGGAATCTGAAGGCATTGTGCCCACTTAACATAACAATCTGTGACCTTGATGAGAACTGGAGGTACTTTTTGACAAAAATAAGCACTCTTTAATATGAGATATCTCGAGTTAGGAAAAGAGTATTGCTACGGGGTTTGGAGGGCACAAATTGGAAAATTTTTCTCTTTCACATGAGACCCTTGTGAAATGCCACTGGAAAATGCCTTTAAACATAGTGTGAATGAATGCCTTCCATCAAAGCAACCAATTTTTTGTAATATAACTCAAACTACTGTATGTTCTGATACCATTTTAGTTCAGTTCACAAAAGCAGGCTCAGTTTTATTTTTGTACAGTGATAAATATTCTTCAATAAATTCATTGATTATGAAGCTTTTCTCGTATGTTTTTGCCAATAGTATGGCCTCTCTATGAGCAGGTAAGTATAGCAGCCTTGGACTGCAGCCGTCTATCTCTTGCCAGGCTTTGTATACATGCTGTCCGTCAACAGTTTCCCCATAGCTCAAGGTCCAAGAGGTTACATGGGATGTTGGAGGAGGCTGAAGGAAGGTAAGAATATCATCTGTCATAGACGCACAAACCTTGGGCCGGGAAGGGGGGGGGGATTGGGATGCATGCCCTTCATTTGGACAATATGTACTGTTATGGGGCAAAATATATACCATTATGCGGGCAGACTTAAGACGTTTTTGCATACAAATTTCAGGTTCAAGTGTACAGCCCTGTCCCCCCACTCCGTATTTGGCAGTCTAGTAGGCTCATGGTACCTGTTACAGTTTTATTAGTTCCCAGTGACATTGTCATAGTCCCTTTCCAAATATTGGAATTTGTAACTATGTACTCTGACATGTTACTTTTAGTGTGAGTGTAATACCACCATCTCATGAGTATAAACACATTGTGTCTGCTTATGTAGACAGGTGCAATTACAATTATTTTGTATGACAGTGACAGTGCTTGATTTTTAAAATCTGTAAATTTGCAATACAAGCACACTTGCCTTTTCTTGGATTCAAGCACAGGCCAGTGAATGATTTATCTTGTATCACATCACATTTTGCTACACAAGATGGACAAATTGCTACACAAATGCAAAATTGTGTAGCAGATTTTGGACTTACAACATTAGGGTTTTTAATGATTTTGTGATAGAGAATAGAGAAGCCCAGAAATCTCAAAATTACTATGCAAATTTTGAACACTAAATTATTAACTACAGGCTAATATTTCAAAGCATGTGTGCAACGTTGTTGACTGTAAGTGGGCATGATAGGCCTTTTGCACTATTTGCTCATTAAAGTTACATAAAATTCTAGAAATAAGCTAGCAATTCCAGCTAGGAACAGTTTTGTTTTTTTTTTTTGTCTTTTGGGAAGGTTTTATCAGCTCTCAGTATAACTAATGTCCTGTGTTACTGAACTGTAATATTGCAGACACTTGTTATGAGTAAATCTTTCCTTATTCAGAATTAAGAATGATTTGTTTGGTTATTAAAGCTATGAAATGAAGGTCTACAGTTCTATAAGACTGCGAAATGAGATCCACTTCAAATGCGTGGTAGTGTTGTTAAATTGCTATACTTGCCATTATCATGTATTCATGAAGTTTAAAGATACCCTTTGTTGCAAAAGGAGTGCAACTGTTTCTGGTATCAGTAAGTAGTGCACACATATGGCTTGAAGGTACAATCTGTTTCACATGTGACAAACTACATCAGGGCTGTTTAGGGCTGGGGGCTGTCATTAATTTTCAGTCAGTTAGTTAGATGAGGTTTAACGGCCCAGTTTCCATCCAATTGGTTCAAGTCAAGCCGGAAGTTTTCCTTCCAATAAAAGTCATTAGTTGTACCTGAGAAAAGCCACGGTTACCATAGAAACTATTAAACTCAAGGAGCTAAAGGGTCTCATTCCCCAACCTGAGACTTCTTTCATCAGCCCTGATTACATGTAAAAAGACCATTGTCATACTCCTCTTAACGTGAAGTTGTATTGATACTACTATCTCTTGATTTCCTTCACAGGTTTGATGAGGCAAGAGAGGTGTACAGTGAAATATTAAAAGATGATCCAGCCAATGGGGTGAGACCAGTTGACTTTGATAAAAAAGAGTGTTTTATTGTTGTTTGGTCACAAATACTGCTATTTTAGTGATATAATAATGTACATTCTGCACTGCTGAATGTAGCAGAGCAGAAGTGATCAATCCAGATTTGCAGGAAGCTGATTGTCTTCTTGCTTATTGGTCAAGTCAGTACTATACCTCTCTTTTGGTGACATAAGTCAAGAAGGTGGCGAAACTCTCCCTGTTATTTTAGTGGGTTGAGCTTGCCTAGATTTTCTTGAGTCATGTGATTTTGAAAAGTTCTGGCTCAAGTGATGATTTGATAGAGCACATGCAGTGAGGAGTGAGGATAGGAGAGCAAAGCCATCAGAATAGGAAGGGGGGTGGAAGTGCTACTTAAATTTGCTGCTCAAACGAGAGTTGCATTGGGTTTTGTGGTAGAAAATTTCATTGGTTTGTTTTTAGTCAGATAAGGAAACAGGGAATTGATTGTAATGCATGCCAGATTTCCAGCATGTGGAGACTGTGACACTTCTCATAGGGTAAATGCAGTGACCCAGTCTTGGAACACTTGATTTTTCTATGATATCTCATTTTACAAAAGTCTTTCATAATGCTTCATAAATGCTTGAAGAAATTCTAAAATTTTGTTAAGGAATTGTTACATGATTACATAGAACCATACATAATTTACCATACTAGGAAATGTGAATTCAAATTGGAATGAATGTCTTTTTCCTCAAAGTAAGAGCCTTAATCAGGCATTTTGGATGGGAAGGTTTCAAAGTAGATATCATCTTCATTTCCTGCCATTTCTTGCAGCTGGTGATGAAGAGGTTAATAGCTATACATAAAGGACAGAATGATATACCTGGTGCAATTAAAGAATTAAACAAGTATATTGAAAAGTAAGTATATAAGCAGTTGTACCATAAAGGAAGTGTAGTTTGTAATCAGAATGGATGCTGATGATAGCCACAAATTAAAAGAATAATCCAATAGTATGAATGCATCCTTGAACATGAGTAGCTTGAAAATTCATTTACACTGTGGGTCAACCTTTATCAAATTGTCAGAAAGCAATAGGTTAAAAAGAAGAAAAATGAAACACTGATCACCACTGTGTAACTATGATGATTTTGTGGGTGTTGTGTTACCAGAAGCTTCCAAATACTTGTATGTATTGTTTTCCTGGCTGGCTGCTATAAAACTACTGGAAAATGTCAACAACTTTATGGAAGTAAGAACCAGGGTCTTGAATGGTAGGAGGAGAATTGCCGAGTCATTTTTGAGAATTAACTCTGACAGAGAATATCCCAACATTTTACTGTACATTGCATTTTTTCAAATACCTCTGGGGATGGAGTATCTTCATTAGCATATGAATTTATTCCCCAATAATCACCACCTTCTTTCAGTAGTACCTTCATTGTAAAATAATGCTTGTTCTGGCTAGTTTATACAAGGCAGTGAAACCCATTTGAAGCAAGGAAGTGTAGCAATCAGTAGGTCATCAGTGTGTATCCTGAAAGTCAAAGCAATCAGAATATCCATTCTACAGTACTTTCTTGATTTGTAAATTGAAATTAGGCATTGTGTTCTAAAGATTCAAAGGTCTGATCATAAAATATTGACTGTTAGCCCCAGTGTGGAGGTTATTCCCCTCGACCGTATTTCTTTGAAATAATCTTCCCCTCTTCCCCACGATCACTTTGCATCTGAGGGGATATTTTGACAACTGAATCACATGCAGCAAAATATTTTGCACTATAAATAAATGTTATCATATTTTTTATGACAATGGAATGTGATTAAAAAGACCATCTGTGACATTTTTTTTTTCTTTTTATTCAGTTTCATGAGTGATAGTGAAGCATGGATGGAGCTTGCTGAGTTATACATTCAAGAACAACAGTAAGTATTCTTTGTACAGTTTGCTGGAATGTGTAGGTCAGCTGATCCCTTATGAATATTCATCTGTAGATACAAAGGTGTTTCATATATATATTTAAGCATGACAAGGGTCTTGCAATATTCAGATGGCCATTAATGATGAAATGGTTAGATTTATTTTAATAATTACATTGATTTAGGTAATCTCTTATAATTGTTTGAAATGTCTAAAAATAATTTGTATCAGAACACTAATGAATATTCATATTTGGGTTATGTTTTACAGCTACTCTAAAGCAGCCTTTTGTTTTGAGGAACTCATCCTCAGCAATCCACATCATCACCTTTACCATCAAAGATATGCAGAGGTAAGAAAAGAAGCCCCTTCCTCATTTTCTCTGCCCTCTGTTTTAATGGCCCCCTCCCTCCCTACCCCATCAAGAGTGAGATGATTGTCCTAGTGTTCATCGATGTTTTTGATCCCTTGCCGAAGGCCAAAGGAATCTATGCGATGGTGATGTCATGTGTGTGTGTATGTGTGTGTGACAGCTTTGCTTGTGAACACGATATCTCAAGAAGGGTAACTCCGAGGGATCTCGTACATGGTGTGTGGGTTGGTCATATTGAGTAGATGATCCCTATTGTTTTTGGTGGAGGTCAAAGGTTATTCGAGGTCACCAGAGGTGAAAAAGTCAAAATCTTGTTAACAGGATATTTCCAGAAGGATAACTATGAGGGATCTCGTACGTAGCATGTGGATTGCCCATATTGAGGAAATATCTCCTTTTGGTTTTGGTGAATGTCAAAGGTCATTTGGGGTCACAAGAGGTAACAAGGTCAAAACTTTGTAAACACAATATCTCAAGAAGGATGACTGTGAGGGATCTCATACTTTGAATGTGGATTGCTAATATCGTGTAGCAGATTTTGTGGCGGTCAAAGTTATGTAGAGTACCAGAGATCTCATGCTTGTCATGTGGGTGATTCATGTTTGGTACAATATATCATATGGCAAGGAATCACTAAGCCTTTTGGCTTTCTGGTTGAATGCATAAATTGATCAAATCAAGACCTTGGACGACTTATGTTTAAAGGACTGCACGATTAGTTCCTGCCAAATTCATGTTGTGTCCTTGGGCAAGATGCCTCCCTGCACCATAGTACGCCACACATGGGAACTTATAATATAACTTGTTATTGGGGTTTTGTTTAACTTGCCATTGACTGAAGGAAGAGTCTTCCAGGTCTGTGGACACCAAATGTCACATCTGCTTATTTGATCTAAAAAGCAATAAAAATGTTATAAGTGGTCTCAGTTCCCATCAAATCCATCAAATATTGACCATTTTACAAGACAATTACTGTTTTAGCACTTGCATCATGAATAAACATGAGCTACATATGCAAATTTATGATGTGGAAAGAGGGTCTCATGAGATATATTAAGTTATCCTTTGCTAGGTTACCCTTCAGTTCAAGGACATCTGTAATGTTGTCATGCTGCAAGGGGTTTATTTTGGAGGTAGCTATTTATTGCTATAAAAATGTCTACATTAAACACCAAAATTAGAAACTAGCTGGTTAGTTATTAGCAGATGTATAATGTATAAAGGATTAACAAAGAAAAAGTGCAGACACTGTGCAACACTCCATGTCTTAATTTTTGCATAGCTAATGAGAAATCTCAGAAGTGGTCAAACTTTTAAGAAGTATAATCTTGAGAATGGTAAAAGATATTCTAATAATTCTATCAGTATTTTCATCAGGGCATCTTGATCTTTGTTGAGTAAGTCTGTATTGGTTACATGTCCACAGACCTTTAAAGGAAGGGTTTACCCCCAAAATTACTTTCATATTTGAAAGAGAAAGTAAATATATCCATTTTGGTGAAACTTCAATTAAAATCGGACATGTAGTACTTGAAATAGCAACACTAAATTTGGGATTCAAAGTGAACTTGACGCAAGCAGGGGCTATAGCATCTTCTCACACTGATGAGAAATGCTTTATTTCCTTTGTTTTCTCAGTCTGTTGTGTTGACCTGGAAATTAATAGGGATAGAAGCTCCACTGGGAATTTAAAGTTTGTAAAATTTCCATACCTCTCATGCATTCACATCCCAATAGTATGGGGTTATGGAGGAGAAGACTGATTGTTAAAGAGGCTTATTGAGTTGGTTCACAAAATTCATGATTTTTTTTACATCTGTTGAGATTTACTCACATCTTGATGGTAAATGATCAAACTAAGAGATCCTGCCCATCTGACTCACAACTGAAATGGCAATGATAGGGTAGTTAAGGATTAAAATCATTTATTACAAATTTGTGACCAGACACTTTTTACCATAAGGTATTAATCATGTACAACCCCTGTCCACAAAAACTACAATTTCTCACGTGTTTGGTAACTATAAGAAGTAATACATCAGTAGTGAGGCTAATTAGAAATAGAAACATTGTCATGCAATGATTTCCTTCAAACTTGTCACAAAAGAATCGATATCAACTCAGTGAGCCCCTTTAAGTTTAAAGAAAAACAAAAGAGTGCTCATTAATGTGAAGTTATGAAGTCATATGTATTTGCTTCAAGTTTACTTTGTGTTGAAAATGTGTCAACTTTAATACCTAAGTGTCAAACTAATATCTTGAGAACCACACATCAGATTTCAATGCAAATTTCACCAGAATTCGTAGAACAAGTACCCCTCTGACATATCAAAACTTGATTTGAACTTAGACCCTTCTTTTAAAGAAAAGTTGTGCTAAATCAGTGTAATGTGTTGTTCACTTTTGATGTGGACAACATTCCTAGATATAAGCACATCAGAATTTTAAGATGTTGTTATTGATACAGGATGTAAACAAATACGTGTTGATGATATACTTACGCAAAGAAATCACTACATTTTGTGTCCTCAAACCCCCAACCCCAACCTTGTTCCACCATTTCTTTTCCAGCATTTTGTGCAGTTTAATGTTGCTGTGGGTTGTAGGTAGTTTATCGGAATGAGGTTTTTTTTATTACAACAGCAACTTTTCCTCCACAGATTATGTATACTCAGGGAGGACCAGAAAATGTAGAAATTGCAAGGAAATATTTTGCTCAAGCAGTGAAATTGAATAGTAACAATATGAGGGCATTGTATGGCATGTTTCTGGTGAGTGTTGTAATTATATGATACAGTTAATTCACTCAATGGCAGCAATTAATGTGAAGTGACACACAGAAGCACCATTTCTGCCCAAAATTGAGTTACACGTGTCAGATGGATCATGCTCAGATTGATCTATTATCGATAAAAAATATTTTGCAAATTATACTTTGTACATTGTTTGGGGTCATAGTTAATATGATTTAGATACTTTCATGTAAAAGTGCACGTAGGGGGCATTTCATTTTGATGAGGGAGTCTTTACAAGGTTAGAGCTAATAGTTAGATGAAGTTTTATGCCTCAGTTTCTAACCAATTGGTTACAAGGTTAGAGATCATTGGGTTTTAATACAAGGATTTTTCCCTTTACAGGGATTATTTTTTTTTTATTATTATGTATTATTACATATTTGATACAAACAATAGTGAAGATACCAGGTACAGTAAGTGATTATACAGTAGACCAGAGATCAGAAACAGTGAAGTGAGTGCACCCCTTACTGTAGCTTAGGAAAACCTAATATATAGATAGATGATCAGATGATGATAAAATATATAATCAGATAGTCTGTTGTGAACGTTCTTCCATAGAGGGAATTTCCTGCAAATTCAAATGATCATTCCACAGTCTTGTAAAGTGAACAAAGGATAAATTATAGAAAGTCTATTCTTTGTGGTCCAATAAAGTAGCTTTCCTGGGGCATGAATGCTAGGTTTAGTGAATTGATTAAATTTAGCTGGACAATGCCTATGAACAACTTTATGACCAAGAGCAAGTCTCTGTAAAGCAAGGTTGTGCTTAATACTGATAATACAGTTGTGTTATGTCTCCATTCAGTAGATGCTTGTAAAATAATTTCCTTTTTCAGTTCGCATAAGACGAGAGTTCATTTGCTTGTAATACTTGTTTTTTACAGTCAGCATCACATCTAGCTGCCAGTTCGAAAACATCAGTTAAGAAGAAGACAGAGAATACAAAGTATGCGAGCTGGGCAGCTGCACAGATAGCACACAAGTATAAGGTATACCCCTTCACTCAGGTCCATCACCATGGCTTTTGAACATAACCATCAGTGTTTAAAACAGACATCTTACACAGCACTGTTGTTCCTACTAAGCCATTACCTTGTGATCTGAAAAAGTCATGGGCTGCAATATTTGGAAAATCTCCCTTTGACTTTGATTTTTCACACAGTAAGTTATTTAAAAATGGGGTCATGTACCATCTAGTATTGAGAACAAATCACCACCCATGGACAAAGTGATGTTTAGAGGAAAATAATAAAAGGAAGTTTTATATGTTCCTGAAATCAATACAGTTTGAATAAAGACAAAATACTTCCAAATATTTCCATCAATTTTGCCTCAAGGGAGGCCAAATATAGCTCATATGTCACTGTAAAGCAAGTAAGATATCAAAGCTTCTAGGACTGTGAGCTATCCCAAAACACCAGCTTTAAGGGCTTTACACTAAGTTTCATGAGTAAATTGGTATAATACCAGTACTGGTTAAATCAGTACGGATTATGTGTGATTATTTCTCCTAGAAATATTGACATGAAAGTGATGGAAACATATCAAGTAATGACAAATAAATCAAAGGAAATGAAAAGTAATGGGCAAAACTGAAAAAAATGCGTATAAGTGAAAAATGTATCAGAGGGTTGGCTGAGTTAGAGCCAGCTTCCAGACCAGAATGGAACCATTATTTTGAGGAAATTTTGGCCACATCTCCCTCATGGTACTCACTGCAGATATCCCCAATTGGCCCCCGAGTTATTATCATACTTCAAATGTGCCTAAAGTTTAAAATTACAAAGATTTGAATGGTTGGAAAATGAATCTCATTTGTCCAAGTCCCGTTTTCATAGCTTGTTTTCTGTTGCTGAGATAAAAAATGTTGAAACGTATGGCTGTAATACAAAATAGTCGATTGTGCAATAATTTTTGATGGCCTTTCTTCTACAACCCACATTTCGTGTGCTTTTGTTTCCTTTAAAAATTAAAATGTTTATATGAAAAACTTACTGTTTCCCTGCCTAGCATTTTGAGCAGAGAGTGCTTGTATGGAAAAGTCAGCCTTAACAAAAATGCAGTGATGACATTTTTGGTGCAAGGTACACTGTCTTTGGAAAAAATGAAAAACAAAGATGGTAATTTGAGTAGTATAAGGAGGAAATCACAAACTATTGTCTAATCTAGTATTTTTTTTTTATTTTTGGAGTGAGTAAACTTAAACGTTTTATATAGCCTATCAGCTCAGGAATGTCCAGTGAAGATAGGAGTTGGACTATTTGAGTTCACTTTTGAAGTTTTGTATCATATATCTCTGAAATCTCTGACTTTAGGTCCACTTTAAGTAAGTAAAAAGGGGCACCAGTCTCAACATAGATGTCTGTTTTTTTTGGTTCCTTGCTTTAGCAAAGGAACCTATGCAATCAGGTTGGCATAAGTGTGTGTGTGTCTGTGACGCCTGCTTCGGTACGCTGTAACTCAACAAGGGAAAGATGGACTGAACTTAAACTTGGTATATGGATGCTTCATAGTGAGAAGGTGTGCCCTATTGTATTGGGGGGAAGGTTAAAGGTCATCTGGGGTCACCAGGGGTAAAAAACTGAAAAACTTGTTAACGCGATATCTCAAGGTAGGAAGCTTGGAT
>WURT03656829.1:0-18560 GCA_009936505.3 Holothuria glaberrima
ACTTACAAATTGATCCCCTGCTCGGGGTCAGATCCGGATCTGATCGCCTGCTCGTACTCAAGTGGGAACACACTCTATAAGATTGAAAATGAAATATGACTAGAGGGTAGCCATGATGACTTCCTGACAAAGACCAACAGGGAATGTGAACACAACTCAAATGTAAAAACAGGAGATAACCATGGTACAATTTGGTCACGTGACACCCGGGCAGAACTTAAGTCGCTCGGGTGAAAGCTGGAAAACAGTGTAACGGGACCCTGAACGCGTAATGAATTTTCACCCACCATGGCATATAAATTAGTTCAACGGAATGTAGAATGAAACAGGTGCATGGTTTCAGACAGTGTTTAATAACAGAATACAGTAATATTATTGAACATGAACTTGGTTCTCTCATAGTATAAAATAGCTGAGATCCTACCAAGAACATACCACCAATGATTAGGTGTGGAAACATGTCAGTAAGTATGTCAGTCCCACCATTATAATACAAAAACAAAATGATACATTAAAGTGAGAATAGTGTACATAGTTCTTTTGTCAAAGCACAGCACATGATGTGCAAAACATCAGTTATGCTACACATTTGTCATGCCTCTAAATGAGTTAACACAATATTTGTTAGGCTTCTAAGTAGGTTAACACAACATTTGGGTAAATGGCCAAATGGTCTTTCAAGTATTGTTTTTATCAGAAGAAGTTAAAAAAATCTAAAAAAGTCTGGACAATTAAACAGCAATCTGTCTTTTTGTAAAAAAATTGAAGGCAGTTGCACTTCTCCACAAGAATGATTGTGGATGTATACAATAGCAGCTCAATTAAGCTGTGTCCAAGGTTTGATTTATAAAGAAAGGTACTGTAAATTGAAGGGGGAGGAGGGAAGATGCATGTAATTGTCCTTTTATGCTTTGGTTGTTAGAAGACTTTTAAATTAATGGAAATTTTTTGTTATCCTCATACAGTAGATGTAAAGAAAGTGAACACTAGCTATCATTTTTAGTGTAATTAAATTCTGAACATACTGTAGTGTAATAAATGTTTGAAAATGTAATAGATTTACTCTTTTCCAAAGAGCAAAATAGATTGCAACCTTTGTGGGATAGACTTTTGGTATGCATAGATTTTGGCCACAGTGAAATGCCATTGACAAAAATGATGCCTACCCAAACTCAATCCCATAATGCTTTGTAATTACTATTTGGAAAAGGGTCTTTTGGGTAGAAAGAAAATAGTGACAATGTGTAGAAATATAGTTACAGTCATTATTTATAATTAACTTTCCTGTTGAGTGTCAAATACCCTAAAATTACTGATTTTTATATGGAAGAAGGGATATAAGTCAGCCTGCAGTTAGTTCTTTTGTGATTATGTATTTAGGGCATATAATCTTTAAATATCATGTAATACACGTGTCAAAATTGGGGTAGCTAGCCTTTTGTAAATATTTGATATGTTCCATGTTAGTTTGAATACATACAACAACTCTCTTCATGAAAGAAAATCTACTTTGGTGCTTATAAAGATTCATCTATGTACACTTCAAGTGGATATCTTTCCGCTTCCTCTGACATTTAGCTGCTTATGTAATTACCATCTAAAATAACAGGACTAGTTTGTACAATAAAATAACCTGTGCCAAAAATATTGGCAAGTTTCCTGTTTTGGGTTTGACCCACAAGCAAAACTGAGCGTTTATAGATGGGGTTTTCTTTCTTTTGGTTATTTTGAATCTCTTGTAGTAATTGAATTTAAGCTAGAAATTTATATCAAACATCAGGGGGGACTGCTTCAAAAGCATATAAAACAAGCTGATGTACAGTGGGATTGATCTCATTTCAAAAATAATGTACCTTAGCCCCGCCAGCTACTGTAGAGATGGTTTGTAATGAGTAGACATGGTAAAAGGGTGGAGTTTCAGTTTTTAGGGAGAGGAGGAGGTATGGTCTTGTACTAATGAGAGTTAAGCTGATGTTTGTCTTTTTTAACATTTAAAAAATGTTATTAAGTGCTTTACTGAGTTGAGGAACCCTATCATGTTCTGTGCAAGTGACATCTGAGGTCACTAGAGGTCAAATTCGTAAAACATTGAAGGCTAACATCTACAGTAGTGCATTTAAGAACTCATCAAACCTCAATGCCTTTTTGCATTCTGGTTAGATCATGGAAGTATTACCTCCAAGGCAGTACTTCCATGGTAAGATGAAGGCATGAATAAGTAGCGAAGTAAAGCAGGTCTCACCAGTTAGCAGGTCTTCCGATTGAATATATATTGCTATCAGGTATAAGAGTATTCCTTGTTGCATGCAGATGTATATCTTTACTATGTTGAAATTTTAGTACTGAATCTAAAGTAGAGAGATCTGAAATAAAAGTCGAGGAGATTTTAAAGCCATACACTTGTTACCCCAAAGTATATTTTTAGTGTAGGGGTATCAAAATTCTGAGTTGGTTACTGCTCTTTGATTGACAGCAAAGTTTGAAAATTCAAAAGATGCACAGTAGCTTATAATCCTCACAATACTGAGAGAGTGCTTGGATTACACATTATAGCCTTGCATGCTCACCAGGCCATAACCTCGAAGTATTAAAATAGGTTTGTGTCTGTACAAGGAGGAGTTTTATACAGTTAGGGGAGGAGCTACAAGTTGCATAGTTGCGAGAATTGCAACTGTCTGGGATGAGAATAATGGCCCTTTAAAACAAACTGTACAGACATAATTTACAAGCATTTGGTTCAAACACCTCCCTTGTAATCTTTATCTTTCATTCCAAATTAAAAGCACACATTAAAAAGTAAATCTCTAGGAAGGAGGATGGTATAATCTATGTATGGAAATAGCTAGTATAACTTTTTATTACCCAACACACTCTAATAAGCAACCCAGTTGTAATGCCCTCACAAAGGGGTCTCATTTCATTCACAAAGCCACCTCAATGAGATTGAGTGTGGCATTATTGTTGTGCAAGTTGGTTATTGTTCTAGCAGCTATGCATCAAAGGACCAACTGTATGGTCAAGTGGTTTGAGCATCCGACTTGCAGCTGGAAGGTCAGGGGTTCGGATCCTGGCCAGCTCATACCAAAAATTTTAAAAATGGAACCTACTGCCATTGTGCTTGGTGCTCAGCATTGCAATGGAGTACAATGTACTTTATACTGTACTTTAAATACTGTCAGAAATAATGAAGCTGCATTCTCTCCCCTACCTGTAAGTTAAACTAATGTGTACATATCTCCTAATATTACCCATAAAGCTTATGACTGATCAATTGTGTACAATAAACTCATAATTTCCTCGCAATCATGTTTAGGTGGTTACACTTGAGTGCATATCTATAGGTGGACTATGTTTACTTGGTCCTGAAGCTGTGTAAGTAATGAATATCATTGTGATACTCTTGAAGTGAAATGAGAGCTCTTCTCAAATGGTACTCATGGGTATAGTTTAGGAAGACAATATAAACTTGTCTAGAAATATTAAGAGCTAGAGATAAACATGTTAAAATTAGATGACACTGCTTTGTATGCCATAATGGAATCATATTTTAGGAGAAAGTTACTTGTACTATGCCTTTCCAGGTACTTTCTGTGGTAAAAGTACAATAGGTAACTAATAACCTACAGTACCATCCAATCTTCCATCAGGGCAACATGTTTGCCTTCAATTTAAATAGGAAACAAGGAAGAAAATAAAAACACAACAAACATTAGCCTACATGAAAAGACTTTGAATGATCAATAAAATGTTGTTAATCTTTGAAAAGTGGTTTGCCAGTTAATGTCAATTTATGTAGATTACTGCACTCTGTACAAGGATTTGGTGTTCAAGTGAAAGTTCCTTTTCTGCTGATATTCACGGCTTTTAAGGACTCTAGATGCATACAATATGTCTAGGGCTGTAAAGTTCAAATTTCAAACTTTGGCATCTGAAAGTCATGCCCCAGAAAACTTTCGGATATGTACAGTATTAGTACTGTAGTTACAGTAATTATTACTTAGACTTACAGCAATAATTTTAAGAATCTACAGTAGCATTGCTGTTTTTCAAGAACAAGAAGCAGCTCAGTTTCTAAGACAATTATACAACTAACAGTCCTACAGTATTTCAGTTGTTGAAAAAAATGTTCAGTTCAATTCAGTTCATCTTGATTCCAGTATAAATTTTCAGTAAAATTTGTAAACAGAATAAAAACAACTAAAGCAACAAAAAAAACAACAAAAAAAAAACAAAAAAAAAAAAACAGGTTAGGACATATAAAGTATGGGTTTAATTTCTAAGTTTAACTGAAAAAATATGTTGTTTGGTAGAAAAAATAAAAACATACTTAGCATTTATATTAGAAAAGAAATATGATGTTATTACCAGTTCTGTAGGCTACTCTAAAGACTGTTTGTTGTGTGGGGAAGAGTGTATTGCTCATGAATGCATTACAATATGAGAGTGAACCTGCTGTACATGTCATGTGTTTCCTATAGATCATTACAGTACATGAGCCATGATTGGTTGGGTATACACTAGCAAGTGCTATACATACAGATTGTACTGTATTTAGCAATTGTTCTGTAATTTGATATTTTTTCTGTATTTACAACATTGTTTGTATAAAATACTCACCTGAAAGATCAATAAATGATCCCTGTTTCATATTATTAGGATGATACTGTATTTTAATTGATTCTTTTTGTTTGTGTGAACATAAATCAAATATTAGTTTTGATACCTAAAAGAAAAGTTTTGGATTACCTTTGGTGGTTGTTTCATATACTGTAATACCATCTTACAGTACCTTGTAATGTAAAAGCCTGGGAACTTACAGTAATTGTAAAAAAGTGTGTTCATGTTTATGTGGCATTTTTCCAAATTGAGGGTTAGGATAAGGTCAAGCAGGACCACTATAATTAGGAATACAGGAAAATGTGGAAGAAGTCTGGAGTATTTGTACAGTATTAGAGTTCATTGCATTGAACTTGGGTAAATTGGTAGAAATATAATTACCATATGGTCTAGGAAACTTAAACTGTACACTGTCCATGTCCTCACAGTGATGTTGCTGTACTTAATGGGCAAAATGTACTGCACTTTATTTTTTTGCCTTCTCAATAAACTTCTTCATTCTTTATAGTCTTGACAAATTTTGAAAAAAGTCTTGAATTTTAGTGTTTTAAAATGCAGTGAAACCGGTTATGAAAGAATACAGTGTGCTTACTATAGGAAACCATATACAGCTACAGTATGTGGTAGGAAGATGTACATATCAATCAGCTGAGTATGAAGTCAGTTGATCCATCAATTTTACAGCAATGAACTGTTTTCTTGCTATTTCTTGGTACATCCCTCATCAATCTTAATGCTGAATGACTTCTTTTGACAAGACTTTGTCAGAAACTAGTGCAGTAGGTGTAGCAGATATGAATGAGTCTGTAATATTCACAGTTTGAATTTCACACCTTTGAGGTAAATGTCCCAAAGTCCCACAGTCGTGAAAAATGGTCTTCTGTCTTTGAAGAAATTCATGAGATGTCATTTATCTCGGAAAAGTGGACAAGTTGCTGTGACTTTCTTGGGTGCATGGCATTGCTTAGCGAAATAAGAAGTTTGAATATCAGAGTGTTAAGGAAGAAAATTTTGAAACTTTGAGGAAGGGAGGCCCCATCATCCACATGGTAGCATACATTATGAGAGTTGTTGGGGATATTTAAAGGGAAAATGCAGTCACCCCAATCAGAGTTAGTACTGTATGTCCCGGCTACTTCATGAATGGCCTATTTCGATCATGTGACAATATTTTTGTTTGTGAATTGTGAAATTTAAGTGGAATTTCTCTTTGCTTTATCTATTGTTTGTAATAGTTACAGTATATGTTCCAAACGGCTTCAGACGTGCTTGTAATGCAACAAAAGGAGATTTGCAAGAGTTTGCTGATTTTTTCAAAGCAAATTTTGGGGCGACTGCCTATTGCCTTTAAGTTATATGAAAGCTGCACTGGATGGTACAGGAATATCTAGTGTACTGAAGGCATGTCTTAAATGGTATTATATACAATATCTTGTCAAGTTGAAGTGTAGTGTATGGGCCATCATACCCAGTTTACAGTACACTGTATGGTGCATTTTACTGCAGATAGACTTTAAATCTAAATGCACACTAAAAGGTGCTTGAAATACTTAATACCTCAACTTCAGTCAACATTTACATCCTGTTTACACATGGTACTATACGGTACTGTGTTATTTAGGGTACATATAAAGTGAACTTGACATTTTAGATATTGATTATGTAGTTATAGAAAATGATTAAATTCGAAATTGATCCTTTTTTGTAATTCAGAAAACACATGAGTTAAGTTGAAAGAGCTTTGCAATGAGAACTGTACAGTTGTGCACAGTGCAGTACATTTAAACATGAGTACATCAAAATCCCATGCAAATTTGTAGAATGACAGTGCACTGTATGTACAGTACTTAGTTGTACAGTACAAGTATGTGCGATTTCAGTTGTGCAGATCTTTTCAAATTGGTTTCTGGTAAATACTGTACTTAACATCCATTCATTGTACCCGTTCATGTGAGGTACAGTGTAGTCAGATGTAGTCTAGAAGTCAAGAACTATTTTATTACATACTAATAGGTCCCTGCACATGCAGCTATGTGTTAAATTGTATAGTACTGAAAAATTTTGATATAGAGGGTATTGTACAGTAATTACACTTTACATAAATAAATTACACAAGTTGTATTTACAGTGTACTGTATCACAAGTATTTTCTGCTCTAGTGCACACTACTTGTACTTAACAGTTCGAATACTTATCTAAATTGTAGCATACTGTACTGTATGTATTGTAATAAATGTATGTACATACAACTTAAAGGCTGTCTAATCTCATCCAAGACAAAAAAATCTCCCTACTACGTTTACTTCTAGCCGCTCTTCCAATTTACACAAAACACTTGTGTAGCACTGTACACCTCCAAGACAGAGCCTCAGTAGCCTACTGTGAGTGTCTTGAGGCCATAGTGACACACTATGTGTGTGAACTGGAAAACAAGTGGCTGGTGAAGTCAAAATAGATCAGTGAGAGTGGAGCTACAGTATATTGTTCAAATGAATAAATGTCAATCAAAGTGCAGTCATCAGCTGTAATAGACTTTGGGGCTTTTCCTTACTTATGTTTGGGCAGGGAGTTTGCTGGTAACTCCTTGTTTGTGGGTATGCTGCAGTATGTCCCCTAAAAGTGAGAACCATGTATACAATAGGACAGTACTTACTGTACCTGCCACCTCCACTGATTTAACATCTAAAACAGTTGGCCTTGCAGGGAGGAAGGAGGGAGGTTTCTATGGGAGTGGTTTTTAGGAAGAAGGAAAATTAATAATGTTTATACATGGCATGTAATGGAATATTTAAGTACAAATTAGCTTGATTTTGGTAATTTTAAATGGAAATGTATACTGAATACTCCAACTGGGTTAAAATTTCCAATTTATCATGGTTCATCCAGGTCTGGTAAAATTAAAATGTGACACATTTGAAATGCACATGTGCAGAAATTGTTCATCAGATTTTGTTTTTGCTACATTGGTACACAAATACTGTATGGAATGGCCAGATCAGTGCGCACAGCACCCACATTAAACTTACTGTACCCTCTCCTATTAACGAGACAAGTTTCATTGAAATTTAGCAAAGCCAAAATTCATTGGAATTTAATATACTGTATTGTACATGTGGCATAGGAAATCTACATTCTTAAATTCCATCATTTATATGCACAAAGAGAATGATAGGCAATTCAAAATTCTAGGTGGAAAGCTTGGTGTTTAATAAGTCCCTCACAGGAAGGAAGTATAACACTGAGGATAATGAGATAATTTGTTCACCAAAATTTCCAGTTGAATTCAAAGCAGAAACATACTAATGTCAGTTGTAGGCCTAACCCTTGCTATGTGAAACATTTTTGGAGGAAAATCTTTTGCCAGAGTTTATTGGTAAGACACTTGGACTGAATGGTACATGATGAAAAAAAGTATGAAAGACATTTCAATGTCTGCATGCGTCAACATTTGAAACAATGTAAACATAATGTGCTCCTTTAAATTACAAAACTGGAACCAAGTTCCTTCAAATCAATTCTATGATGGCTATTGGCTAAAACCAATAAACAGAAGGACTATCTAGGTGAGTACAGTATACAGTATTACCTTTACTGGAAAACCACCTGTTACAATCTCATGTCCATATGCAAGGCTTGGATGTTAAAAAACTTGAACCTTACAAATGTTTGCACTGAGTTAGGGAGGGCTTACACTGCCTGTAGGTACAGTATAGATTTTTCTGCATTGCGCCTTGCCAGTACTGTACTACTGTACACTGCATCATGCTCTAAAAGGTTAAAAAAAAATGTAATTTTTATGCAACAGTACATCCCACAATTTAATTCACTTGTAATTTTTTGTGCTGATTCTGTTCCACAAAAGCATTTTATGATTGTCCCAATTTGTTCTATAAAATTAAGGTTATGTTATAAATACTGTACTTCCATACATGAAGTGAATTTCAGTGTTTGTCTATCCTGTTAGTGTATAGTACTGTATGTTGCAGGTGTTTTGGTATTTTATGGCTTTGTCTTTAAATGTCACTGATTTTTACCGTTTAAGAATATGGGTGTTTAATCTCACAATCACTGTGACTGTAGTGTCAATTTCCTCCATGTATGAGACAGGGAAAATTTGATTGACATTCAAACTTTGGACAGCTGTTCTTATTTTTGTTTTGAGTTTATTCTAATTAGTCTTGCTTTTACAGTTTACATGCATACAGAAAACTTGATATTTTTGCATTTGTGTAAATCTACTGAAGCTTGCTTGTGGTATAAACTTGTGGTATATACTGGGATGTCAAGATAAAGTATGTTGCCCATATTAAAGTTGTTAGTATAAAAACTTGCTGAACCATGTACAGTGTAGATAAAAATATTAAGTCAAAATTGGCAACAACTCTCCCCCAGACAGTAAAAATGCATACTCTAGCCCCTCCCACAATTTAAAACAAAAACAACTGTCTGCAGCTGTGCACTTCCCTGACAACAGGACTAATGTAAGTCTAAGCTGAGTTTGTATTGCTCAAGGCCATATCTGCACACTACTGTATACCGTCTACAATACAATGACGTACCCAAGTCATCATTAACCAATAAGAGGGATACTATTTTTAAATGTCAACCAAATTACAGTCACTGATTGTAAACGTGGTATATGTATAGATGGGGATGTTCCTAAATATGTTTAGGGTGATGCAACAACTAGCCCCTTTACAAAACATGATTTTAGCATTTAGTACTATTTACTGCACAATTACTGTAGTAGACAGTGCCATAAGTATGGATGCAGATTACATAACCTCATCATGTACAGTACTTCTGTTATAAGTTACGGTAGATTCAATTGCCATTCCTTTTCCAATTTCAAAAGATGCATGCATTTGGGTGTGTTTAATTTACAGTGCCTACTTACTGGTCTACTCTACAATACTGTGCATATACCCTGCAGTTAGTGATTCAGTCACCTGTCAAGAGTACATCAGTCAAGTGTTAAGAGCTCACTACTGTATGTTTTCCATTGAATATATTGGCTGCTTTTCATATTTTGTAATCGTAGAGTGATCTTGAAAGTACAGTACTATGCTTCCTTGCTGGTATAAAATAATATCTGCACAGTACACTGGCAGGCTGTAATATCTCTTTATAGCAAACAATTTTTGTATGCGTACTTGTGAAGTGCACAAAACTTTTGCTATAAATTAGTTGCTATTTGTCAAATAACAATTAGCTCGTGGAGCAAGCCAACTTTTTTCATTCAGCTCATCACTATGAACAACCTCTAACTGAAAGGGGGAGGGGCCAGCCACAGAGGTACTATGCAGGCTAAATAATAATTGGCTCGAGTGACTTCAATAGTTTTTGAGTCGATTAATACCTGTTGCCTTATTAGTCATGACTCTGAATGGAGTCGCAACTCCTAAGATGAAGTCATAACTGACATAGAATATGTACCTTGGTAGCTTTCAATTGTTAATAAGTACGAAGCATGCCAATGCAATTACTTGGCTTTGATACGCTGCAGACCTCTAAATGGATGAGGTATCCAACTGCCAACAACAGAGAGTCAAAGTGGTCAACTGAGGAGTAATCTTGTGATTTGCATAATACAGTACTTGATGAAAACCTGCAAAGTAACATGCATGCAAACTCCAAGCAGTAGAGATTTTTGTTCATACCTTTAGCAATTTTGAAAATTTCCAAGGAGTTGCAATTCCAAGGAAAGTAGAGGCACTGCTTGACACCTTGGCAGGAGTGGAGTAAGAAACCTGCCTAATATCAACTCCCTGATTTGAGATTGAAATCTTTTACTAGTCTTTTCACCGGTTCCAGGTACATTGTAGCACTAACTGTATCAATATCAGTTTAAATGGTTGGACAGTAGAGAGAATTAGTTAATATTCAGAAAGGATTACTGCCGAAAGTCCCAAAAGTATTTATTCCAGGTTACAATTGACTGGTACAACTAAATTTCACTACTACATAAGCAGATTTCCAGCTTAATTAACCATATATACAACATAACACATAACCCATCATTCATGTACTGTGGGCTGGGATTCGTTCAGTCTTGGTCAAGACGTTATTTCACTTTCCCCAATTGGAAACAAAATGGAGGGCGCTCTTTAAACTTGTCATTTGTGTGGAGATTTTGCTTCAGAAATATAGAGCTCGGATTTCTGAGAGAAGGGACACTTCTGGGGACACTTCTGATAGTCATAAACAAATGTACTATAGCTAGTACTAGGGTCTTGACCAAACTAGGATTTGTTGTGTTCGGAATGTTGGTCCATGCAACAGTCCTTTCAAAATTGAGAAAATCAGCTCTCTGATTGGTCAAAGACGTTGTGGACTTTGCCCCTTCAAAAAGTACAGTGCAGTGTACAATACTGTCCCTACAACGGTGGCACAGAACGTTATGTAGAGTGACAGTGACTTTGTACAGGCAGCAGTGTTGGCAATTAACACACAGTTAAGTCAATGCAAGGTTTACACGTGCTCGTTGCATTGGTTGGATATATGAACGGCACTGTGGTAAGCCCCGCCTTTAATCCAAGTAGCAGACAATTCTTTTTACAGTAGTTTTGGAGATTTACAGTGTGAATTTGACCTACAAAAGTTTTTTGTTTCCTAAGGCTGGCCGAAAAGTGGCTTTGTAACAGCTACTGGCCATTAAACACGCAGTTTATTTGTACACAAACTACAGTAAGACGCAATATTAGTGAACTTGCAGCAAGGTGTTATGGTGTTTGTGCTCTTCAATACTGTGCACTATACTGTATCAATTGGCATTTATCGTTCTGTGCGCGGAGGTTGGTTACAATTTGAAAACAGTTTAGAATTCTAAGACAATATAATTCCATTGCAAGATAAAGATCAGAAGAAAAATTCTAATCAACAATTAATTGTTGTAATGTCACTCCAAATCTCATCTTACTAATGAACAAAAAACGGCAAATGCATGGAAAAATTGTGTGGGCAGTTGTAAAGAAGGAATGATTTCTTTCTTTCACACATTTTTAGGAATCAGGTAATAGATTTGGAATCGGGTAGTTAAACATTGGGCAGGTACCCGGGTAACCGTGTACTAGGTGAAAACATTATCTTTTACATTACAGTTTGTTGCAAAGTTGATGTACAGAATTCAGAGAAAGGTATACAGATTGGTGTTTTCTCAACTCACTGGTCGACCCTGCCATTGCTTTAATATGCTGCATTGTACGTGAAAGTGGGCTTTGTAAACTGCAGTCATTGACATTTGTGGGAAGGTCGAGGCTTGAGAGGACTATGCCTGCTATGCAGATAAGAGAGGGGATGCATTTGGTCTGAATCCCTGTCTCTGGGACTCACCATATGTAGCCTATTACTCATGCATGCAACTTAAATACAACTACAAAAAAAGGTATCCAGTAACCATCCCAGGAGTGGCCATAGCATATGCTGCATATAATCACATGCTTTAGCTTTATGGGGCAGCTCATTGGTTGTGTCAGTGGCAGATACAGAAGGGGGAGACTGTGCAACAGGTATGTCTCCCCTTCCCCCCATATTGGGTCCTTAAAAAAATGTTTCTAAATATTTACTTTTAATTCTAAATAGATACTGTAAAAGACAGTTTGCTATTCTCTCAGATCGTTTAATGTGTTTGCTTTTTATATACCTCTCAGACCCTGGCAGACCATTCAGTTGTCCACCCCCTCCTTCCCCCATTGAAAAATCCTGGATACACTGCTGGTTGTATTGTGAGTTGGAGGCCTCATAGAGACTACTGTATAGTACATTGTATGCAAGGCTAATTGACTTACAAAACCCAAGTGGATCAGTGTGCCTTTCAAATTCTAATTCTGCTGAAGACAAGAAGTTGCCATAGTTTGTTTGCCTCCTGTAAATATCCACATTTTCCCCCCTTTCTGTTCCACTTCGAGTTTTAAAATAATTTTTTTACTGTGGATTCAGTGTGTGAATTCACTATAGCAGTGTACTCTCTTCAGTGCTCTGTATACATGCATGCTGCTACCCAATTGTGTGGTATACAGCTGTTGTACATATATTCAATTATTTTTATGTGAAAACCTTACTTTAAGTCCTTACTTCTTGCATTATTTGTGGCATGAAATGACAAATATCTGCAAACAGTGATTTGTCAACAACATGTCTTACCTTCTCCCTTAATATTAGCTTAGTAAGCTTAATTAAAGAGTAATTTTCAGTACTGCACATTAGGATTAATGCATGTATGTACTGTACATGCAGTGCATGCAGGCTATAGCTTTGGTGCCTTTGAAAAAACAATCAGCAGAAACATGATATACTGTAAAGGTAGAATTTTGCTCCTGTTGTTGATCCTCAAAATATCACGTTCCTGACATACTGTAAATTTCATGTTGTTAGTGTACTATAGTACTGTAAATACTGTACTGTATATTAAGGCTTTGAATATAAAATGACTGAAAGTATAGTAACATGTACTTAACTGTACAGCTCAACCCAAAGCAGGTCATTAAGGTTTTCCTACAAATGTGGGCATGTAGCAAAATGCTGAGGTGCAAATACATATTGATTTTCAACACTACAGTACAGTATATATTGCCAATGCTGCACAGTCTTTGCCTGCTGCATAGTACCTCTGACAGTTGCAAACATTGGTGCTATGTCCTGCATGTTATATTTCCACTCTGTTTTTGAATTGTGTTGTCATGTGTCTGAAATTTGAGTCAACAACAAAAATTTAATAACTGTGTATCACTAGGGCATTCATACAGTCAGCTCAACATAATTGTAAATTTAGCCTTGCTTCTTTGACTTATAGTATCCTACCAGGCAGCAATGCACTCTTCTCTGTCTGCCCCTTCCCACTTCCCTGTATTCAACTATTAGAAACAAGTATGTTTTCTGTTTTTTGTGTAATGTTCAATTGAACAAATGTATGTATGGACAGATGAATTTCTTTGGGTATAAAAACAGTGGGAGAAGGGGGTGATAACAAGTCAGAGCACATATTACTTGATCCATTACTGGAACCAGTTAGCAGGACTTGTTCACCATTCCTTCTACTTAATAGCAAAATCAAAGCTATTCCTTGTGGAACCTCCTGGGATGAATAAATTGATTTCCACTTTGTCTTCTTTGATGGTAAATTACTGTGTTGTACTGTAGCTCCACATGTGCATCACTTGTGGTGAATTAAAGTTCGTTAAACATGAAAATAACAAAGTTGGATGTTTGATGTAAAAGACATTAAATATCCAGAAAATAGCTACAAATCCCATTAAAATCCATCAAATATTGACCATTTTACAGGGTAACACTTATATCATGAATAAACATGAGCTTAATATGCAAATATGTGACATCACAAGATGAACATGTATGGCTCATGTTAGCCTTTGTTTTTTCAACCTTAATTTCAAGGACACTGGTAGTGTTGTTATCCCCCGAGGGTTTTATTATGAAATGTTAAAATTCTTTCCTTCAGAGACATTGATATCACTCAACAAATTTGAGTTGTTGAAATTTGTTGAAATTTGAATTGTAATCTGTCTGATCAATAATTAAGAGATAATTTATAAAGGGTTAACAACAGAAATCTTTACACTGTTCGACACTCCACATCATTATTTTTGTATTGGCAATGAGTTTCTTCAGAAACCATCGAACTTTGAAGACGTGTATACATATTTTGAGAACGGTAAAAGATATTGAAGTAATTCCAACAGATCTTTCATTGGAGGACCTAATTCTTTAATAACTGACAAGTAAAACAACTCTTTTTGGTGGCATGTCACACTACCTTTAAGTTATGTACAGTATGTACTGTACCTGTACTGCACACTTTGTGACACCCTCCAAGGTACAGTATTGTAGATCTTACTTTTTTAAAATAGGTGACCCAACTTGCCTGACTTTGATGGATAGTCAAAACTAGGTTTCTTCATTGTACATTATCAGTACCTTATAACAGGCCCACAGTGTATTCACAGATAACAAATCCCTTGCACTTTTATGTATTATAATTTAAACACCCCTAGTGTCCCCCCAAATATAAACATAATCAAATTCATCTTGTGTACTGCTTGAAGAGAATATATAGTACTGTACATTGCAGTACTGTATGGCTTGTCATGGCTCCTTGCAAGATTCAGTTCAAAATGAAGGTAATACACACTGACGTTTGATTTTACAAACTGAAAATTATCAAGACTGCTATATTGTGTAATATAAATTGAAGCTAATTCAGAGACATTTGTAGGGCTGCAATGTTTACAAAATGACTACTGTATGTCACCTGATTCTAATAGAAAATAAAACTGGCTAAAGGTTAACACATGTAGTGCAGTTATTGTTAGGGATTGTGCCATAAAATTAAACAGTTCAGTGTTTATACTGTATACGTATGAGTATGGCAGTATGCACAATGTAATATATAATTACACAATAGCGAGGGGGAAAAAACTTGTTGGTACAGTATCTCCTTGGATATTTTAAACAGAAAATATGTCGGACATACAGTATGTATACAGGTAAGGCTTAAAATACATGAAAAAAGATGACAATTATATCTTGCAGGAAATACCAGCTGCATTCTCCATTCCCATTGTTTGAGAGGATTTAGACATGTACAAATTTATTTCATAGCTTGCCTCAATTCCAGAGTCTAACAGGTGAAAAATAAATTTCGTTTATAGTATGAGTGGATTCAGTAATAACATATAAAATTAACTCACTTGTATCAAAAACATGTAAAAGTTGCTAAAAGGGCATTTTTCCAGAATGTCGTAAAGATAACGCTTTGCAAAAACTGTCCAAGCTGGTCACATGACAGTTTGACATACAGTAACTGGCAGCAAGCAGGTGCAGCTTCATGTAGGCATTGTGCAAATTTCTGTGCACTGTACAGGCAATGTAATAGCAATGTTCGATCTCGGTGTTATGGCTTTTACTGTTTCACTTCAGCGTTGTTATTGTAAATAATTTTTTTTTTTTTTTTAACTACTAACTAGTTGAACTTGGTGAACCACAAAAGTTTTTAAAAAAGGATTGTTTAGATTTAGTTGCAGTGTTTTAGTCCAGGAGGCTTAATTTTGTCACCATGATAAAGATAGAACTTAATCACTGCATACTACAGTATGCCTTGTTCTGTAGCTGTAGTTACATTATGTCATGGTCGGTGTGAACAGCCAACTAGTAAATAGTGAATAGTCAGAAATCCACACTCACTTTCTTGCAAACAAGTTTTTTGTCTTCTTTTGATGTACTGGAACTGATTTCTGGACAAGCACTATCTTCAAGTCAGCAATGCTTATAATGATGTTCAAATTAAATAACCATCAAGAATCAATTCTAATTTGTTTAAAAGTTGGTGAAGGTCTGTCAAACAGTATTCAGTTGCTGATATTCTGTGTGCATTGTACTACTTTTTGTCAACTGCTCTAGGCTGCAAGTGTGCTGTGCAGGATGATATTGCTGCCAATGACATCATTTTGATAAATTGTCGTTTAAATTCACATTCTGGATTTTAGATGGACTGCACGGGGATTGACTAAAAGGAGCATTAGAATAGCCACTTTGTTTTAATTATGAAATGATTTTGGGATAGAAAAGGATAGATTCATTTGAACATATTTATATTAGCTGAGAAGCAAAAATGGGCATCATGCCCACTCTGAATACACCCCCTCCCCTCTCCACTCCTCCTCAACTCTCCTGCCAATTCATGTATGGTTAGCTTTTTATCATGAAACAATATTATTTGGTAGATCATTAAATTCATGCAAGATAAATCATCGTTTCACTTTAAATATGCAATGTGAATGTTCTGAAACATAATGAAAAGTACTCATTCAGGCTTATTGCTTTGATACTGAATATGTTGGTACAAGTTTTGAAGGTAATTATTGCCTGACAATGCTTCTAATTAGACTCATTGATAGCCATTTTCAACTTCCTATAGTTATATGCCATAAATTTATACTGTGAAAAATTGTAGTTTTTATGGGCTTACTCTAAGAGTTTGTAGATTGTGACACTTGTCCAAGCCCTTGATAGACCAGCCTCTTTGGAAAATACTGTACTGTATTTACAACTGAAGCCTTGATCACAACAGTTGTTCGTGAGGAAAGTTGAGAGCCTTTAAATCAAGTTGGTCTTAAGCTTCACCCATTGGTTGTATTTGAACAGGGGTTGCATATGGTTAACGCCTAATGGGAAAAAATGTGTAGTCATGAATTTGTAGTAAATTATTTTAATCTTTAATTTCCCTATCATTGCTGTTTTGGTTGCGTGTTGACCATTTACCATCCAGATGTGAGCAAAACTCAACAGGACAAAAAAAAAACAAAAAAAAACATGAAATTCATGAACCAACTCACTAAACCCCTTAAATGAAATGTTAAGATGTGAAATGAATTGGTTCAACAGTACAGGTGACTGATTATGCTCTAGGACATGTATTTTTCCTTCCAACAAGACTAGTTACTGTTTAAATTAAAGTAGGCTATTCTATGTACAGAAACACATCCTGGGTAGTTAACATTTTAGGGAACTTTACAGTACAGTACCTTATTGGAAATGTAGTTCATGGGTAATTTTTCCGTTTTCATTTCTTCAATACTGCATGGGTACTTGCTTTTGTAAGAAAGTGATTTAAAAAATGCTTTAGGTAAGAACAGAGTGGTCACATTGATACAGTATAAAATGGCTGCATACCTGTGTATAAATAAAGATCCTAGCTGCGCACAGTATGTGACTTTGATGGTTTTTTTTTTTTTTTTCTGAAATGTCTTCTTCTTAGAGGCAACTTGCCATCCTGGAAGAAAAAGTTGACATCTTAGAAACAGATTTGAATAAGAACCATGATATCATCAACCAACTTAAGAATGCTGTCAAGGCGATGTCAGAAGGTGGTCCCATCCCAAAGATCATTCCCAAAGACGGTGAAAAAGATGGCGATGCGTGGGTCTTTCACAGGGTCGGTTACCAAAGAAGGGATGAGGCAGGAGCAGACGACGGTGGTCCTGCTGCACCAGTGGGGGCAAAAGCTCATGTCAATCAAATGGAGTGCTCCTTTGCAACTGGAGAAAGTGGACACTCAGCAGATATTCAGGTAAGCTACTACCTGTACTTTAGAGACATGTATAATTGATTCCTTGCCGAAAGCAGGCAAGGAATCTATGCTATGGTGATGTCGTGTGTGTGTGTATGTGTGTGTATGTGATGCCTAGCTTGTAAACACCATATCTCAAGATAGTAATGACCGACACTTTTCATATTTGGTATATGGATTTGTCATGTTGAGAGGAAGAACCCTATCGTTTTTGGTGGAGTTCAAAGGTCATCTGAGGTCACTAGAGGTCAAAGCCCAAAAACCTTGTAAACACGATATCTCAAGGAAGGAATGACGGACACTTTTCATATTTGGTATATGGATTTGTTATGTTGAGAAGAAGAACGCTATTGTTTTTGGTGGAGGTCAGAGGTCATATGAGGTCACCGGTGGTAAATCTGTGAAAACCTCGAAAATGCCTTGTAAACATGTTATCTCAAGATAGGAATGACAGACACTTTTCATATTCGATGTGTAGATTTGTCATATCGAGAAGAAGAACCCTATTGTTTTTGGTGGAGGTCAAAGGTCATTTGAGGTCACTAGAGGTCAAAAGCCGAAAACCTTGTAAACACCATATGTCAAGATAGGAATGACCGACACTTCTCATATGTGGTATGTAGATTTGTCTTGTTGAGAAGAAGAATCCTATTGTTTTTGGTAGAGGTCAAAGTTCATTTGAGGTCACTGGAGGCTAAACTGCGAAAACCTTGTAAATGGCTTTTAAACACGATATCTCAAGATAGCAATGACTGACACTTCATATTTTGTATGTAGATCTTTTATGTTGAGAGGAAGAACCCTATTGTTTTTGGTAGAGGTCAAAGGTCATTTGGGGTCACCAGAGCTCAAAAGCCCA
>WURT03656840.1:0-16110 GCA_009936505.3 Holothuria glaberrima
AAAGTGTCAATTTGCTCTCATTATGGTAACTGTGGATTTCATTTGGAATGTAACAGATACTGTTAAGTTTTGATATTACCTGACTGAGATGTAGCCATCTTGAGATGCTCAGTAAGTTCAAGCAATTGAATGTTTTTGTAACTGCTCATTGACTTTATAAGCAACTACTGTGCTGTTTGTCTCTGTGTATGATCATTTGTGAAAACAAGGTACAGGGACTCTGTTTGTGTCACCATGTGTTAGTGTAGGTTAATTGTGACCCTAAGAAAAGAGCAACTTAATTGTGAATAACCAAACTGTTCATTAGTTGGTATCATTGAAGTCAATTCGGGGCTAATAGAGCCATTAAAGGAAGGGTTTCAGTGCAAATTTAGCTTTGATTTGTATAAAAGGGAAGGGTTAACTTAAAGGATTGTGGTGAAATTTCCTTTAATGCCTATATGTGGTTCTAGAGATATCTGCCGATGGGGTTACTATACTGTATTCGTTACCCTAAGTGAACTTGAAGCAAGCAGTAGCAATTCTTTTAATGGATGAACAATTTCAATGTATTATTTTGACCTTGAAATAAATAGAAATTATGTAAGACACTAACACAAGGGAGTGCATAGTCTCTTAGATTCCCATGCTTATTGTTCACATTTCAAAAGCATTTGATAATGGACCAGGAAATTGGTTGTAAAGTTCAAGAAGAAATGAAGACTGTTTATCATAAACATGGAACTATGCTGAAACCACTGCTTGCTTCAAGTTCATCCCTTTGGTAAGAAAATGTTGTACAGTAAATTCATCTGCAAATGACTTGAGTTGACTGTTAGTTTTACCAGAATATCTATATTTATTTGCTCTTTAACATATCAAAAGACAAATTTTATGTTGCAGCCTCCTTTAAAGTACCATTAAGGTTGCATGATAGCATGAATTCATTAACTGAACCCGTCAAAACCATTCAGCTGAAGGGGATGATTCACTTTACACCATTACAAAACAATCAGTCCAATCTATTAAAGTCATGTTTTTCCTCCTCCTAGCCTTAAAGGGCTCCTCATGTCACATGCCTAGTTGACGCTGGTGTAATTGTGGTTTGAACTGAGTGTGAAGAATTAAAGTAGTATGGACGAATTCCTTTGGACTACACCTTTCAAATCTGTAAACAGCAGTCTTTCACTACATCTTTTGACATCCTTTGGAGTTATGACCTAATTTAAAGTAGACCCTAAAAACCATATGAAACAGCTGTCATATACAGCTTCCTTCTAGAACTTCCATTTGAGTAGGACTCTTTTGGCTTTCCCTTTGGCTTTGAATGGGGTGGTCCATGTGAGAAGATATGCTTTTCAGTCCTTTGTTAAGACCCTTTGAAAACCCTTTGGTACCTTTCATACTGTAGGGACCACTTTGACCAACCTCTGTTAAGCCCATGGGTACCCTTTCAGTTCAAAGAATTTTTCTCAAAGTGCATTTTCAGATGGGCTACTTATTTTTTGGTCGAAAAGGCTTTTTACTTTGATACGAGTATGTATGACAGTAATCTTTTTGGAAGCATTGCTGAGACATTGCTGAGACAGTGCTGAAATGTTTTCTGAAACGTTATGAAAACGTTCTTTGCAATGTTGATGTGACTCAACATTTAATGTTTTTGAAACTATTAACAAAATGTTAATAAAATATTGTTTCAAAATATTCTGAAGCGCTGCTGAAACTTTTGCTAAAACATCGCTGTAATGTTTTCTGAAGTGCTGCTGAAACGTTCACACAGCATTGCTGAAACGTTTCCGCAACGTTGCTAAAACTTTTTGGAAACATTGCTGAAATGTTATCTGAAACATCATAAAAACGTTCTTTGCAACGCTGGTGAGACTCCACATTTAACGTTTTTGAAACATTCCATGAAACGTTAATAAAACATTGTCAAAACGTTTTCTGAAATGACACTGAAACGTTTTCTATAACATCACTGAAACGTTTCCTAGAGCGCTACTGAAATGTTTCCCACAACATTGCTGAAACGTTTTCTGCAACATTGCTTAAATGTTTTTAGAATTATTGCTTAAACATTTTCTGAAACGTTTTAAAAACGTTCTTTGCAACACTGGTGCGACTCCACATTTGACGTTGTTGAAACGTTTTCTGCAACATTGCTGAAACGTTTTCCACAACATTGCTAAAACATTTTTTGCAATATTGCTGAAACGTTTTTGGAAACGTTGCTGAAACATTTTCCGAAATGTTATGAAAACGTTCCTTGCAACACTGGTGTGACTCCACATTTAAAGTTTTTGAAACGTTTTAAAAAACGTTAATAAAACATTTCATATGTTTTTTTAAAACATTCTTTTTACGTTTTTAAAACATTTTTGTGTTAGCTGGGTTGCAGCGTAATGTGAGGTGTAATTTGATAACCTACTTTGGGATGCGAATTGTCTTTATTGTATCTCTTTAAAACTTGACTTTTTAAGAAAAGATCGAAAAGTTACTCTTTTAAAAAGCTTGTGCTATCTTGTGAGGAGAGGGCTAGAAGCAGATGGTTGTTATTTTGGATTAACAAAAGATAGTCCTATTATATTATTGACTTAAAGGAAGAGCATCAACACACACCGATAGCTGACAATAGTTAATACATGCTTGTACTTTCTGTATAAATTTGAACTTGATAGCGTCTCGTCTTGGAAATCAAATTACATTGCAACACCGTCCCCTAGTACTGATTTTAACCAATTTTAACCAATTTTAATCCTTGTGAGGGCGCTGTTTAGCATAAGAGTAGCGAAGTTAAATTTTATTCATTATATATATATATATATATATTAATTATAAATCCATCATTATATTTTTAAAAGCCAAGTTCAATGTGTGTCACCACTGAAAAAATTGAGTCACTGGAACTCTATATGTGAGAGCTCATTGAAATTTGTAGTGTGTAGAAACCTTCCAACCTTGCGTGAATCAAAACATACTTTCCGCCATCTTCGTAAATAACGTCATATCGTTTCGTTTACTGCATCAATCAAAATTTGGCAAGGGAACGCGTCTATTAGGCTACATGCAAATCGAAGTAAATTTCACAAAGTAGGGGGCCTACAAAGGATTACCTAAGGATTCGCTAGGTTACGGAAAATTGGGGTAAGCCACCATTTTGTTTTATGGAAAGCTATAGACCCAACATTCAAGAGCTTAATGTTCCAATCTAGGCCCTTCGCTGCTCGAAATTTGGCTTCTTTTACCTTAACCTCGGATTTATGGAAACTTTACGTCTTCAAAAGTTCACGGCACCTTTTAACCGTGTTAAAAAATTCAAAGTCGTGACAAATTCCCCGGTTTTTTATGAAATTTTGCAAAATGGCATCTTTATAACGCCGTACTCCGCTATCTCGAATGCTATGAAGTTGCGCTTTTAATATCTCATAGCCCCAGACCGTTCCTACACCCACCAAAAATTTCGGAGAAATTCAACCTCGCTTTGCTATTTTGGAAGTGCCACTCGCCCAAAAATGCAAGTTACATGGGCTAAACTTTTATATACTACTACTACTAGGCTATTTTTGTCGTTACTCGGTCGGGGAAGGGGAAGGAATAGGGTCAAAGTGGATTCGTGGGGGCTTGGTCTCGCGGACCTGAAGCCTTGATCCGCAGGTCGGTACCCCCTAACCTTTAGATAAAGGGATCCGAAAGTAGGGACTTATCGGATTACCTTCGATACCATAACAGCGACCCCTATTTGATATGGCATTACTTTTTATTATTTTGACCCCCTTCCCAACGTCAGATTTCCAAACTTTTATGACCGTTTCATTTGTCTTGACAGGTACTTTCCAAATATAACCTACTGTTTTTTGTTCTTTGAGGTTGTCAACATTTGACCTTAAACGCCCAAACTGATGTTTTTAGGTCGTATTTTGGGGTATCAAGTTTCTGATCTTTAAATTCGTACATTTATGAATTCCGGGACTGTTTTGAACTAAGGGCCCGTTGGTCCTGATAAGGGTTTCTTTTATAAACTGTCAACATCTATACAAACGAATATAGTAACATTAATCACGTTTTCAAGTTTAAACTCTACAATAGTCAGTCAAACTAATGTGTTTTAAAGTTTTACTTTCAAAACACGTTACTTGTAAAGGCAACGACAACAACAAATACACAAAGAAAACATTAAAAATCTGAAAACAGAAGAGCTCACGGAGGTTAAATGTGTTACATAAGTTTTTATTTGTGTAACGCCAGTCTGAAACTCACAAAACTATTTTGAACACATGTACATAAAAGTTAGTGAAATACACTTAAAATCTCTGTACTGAAATCCAAAGGGACGGAGGGTAAAAAATGCAAAATCAAGAACTTTACAAGTATTATGTTCCATGTTCAAAGCAAAAAAACACTCAAATACGTAATGTGTGTTACATAATGAAGAGAATATCCCTAACATTCTACAAGTTTCAACAGTATAATAGTTTGTATACCTACATATTGTGGTCTAGAGGTTATACTGGTTTTTAGCCTGGTACATTGGTATTGAGATATTGCGAATAGTAACGTGAAACATGGTACTAAAATGTTAATCGCTAGAGCGTGGGTCTACGAAACAATACAATTGTAAACGTAACGTTGTGAATGCTAAAACGGGATCACTTTATGCGTGAATATCATTTTCGGTTTCTTCAAAAGAACTCTGCCTCTGCCTTATGTTCTCATGGTTTGATGTAGGAGGTGCGAAAGTTAACTTAAGTTAGAATCATCAGTGTGGAATGAGATTAGAGAGCCTTTAATGCCTAAACAACACAGCACTTGAGCACGTATATAACAGCTCAAACGAAAACCATGAATGAAATGATTCTAAATTGATTGTTACGTTGTAGATGGGAGTGCCCTTACTACCGTCAAATTTGTTCAGATGCAACACTGCCTATTTCATAACTTGAAATCGGAATTTAATTAAACTTCGTTCACAAAGAAATCTCATATGTATATTTGAGTTATTATCTACTCAATAAACCCTAATAAGACCATTATTTTGAACACATGGTCAGTCTTGTCCTAATACTGGGGTACCTCGTTTTAGTTAAAAGGCATATTTATAAATTTGAAGCACAAGACTTGTTTCAATAGTAATATAATACTTTAGCAGTAGTATAAGACTGAAACACAAAACTAACTTTTTTCATTGAAAATAAAGAACATAATTATTATCCCGACGGAAATTTCAAATATTCCAATGCTAATTATTTCCAGTAAATATCTTTCATCATGTACCAGGAATGGGCGGATGGGCTTAACACGAACCATGCCTTGTGCCAATTAGAATGACCATCAAGTATTTCGAGGATGCGATCGGCAATGCCACTTCCTCGTCCAGCTGTCGTGTAAAACTTTCTCACGCTAATATGTACATCCTCAGCTTTTATGATACCCAATAACTGCCCACAATGGCTTGAAATATGTAGCCTCGGGTAATATCTAGTTACAGCTGTCTAGTTACCAATTGAGTTACTCTTTTAAAGGTCTCCATCATGGACGTATCCGTAGACAGTGTTTTCTGAATTATAATCTCTAATAATTCGGGAGGAAGTAAGGGACACGGAATCTCATCCGCGTGTGACAACTCTTGTTCCAGGTTAACACCAAAAGCAGGGGACTGATCTCGACTCGACTTTGAAGGAAACCGATCTCGACTTTGATGTCAATTTGGCTATTGTTCTTCCGTGATTGTGGAGAAACACAAATCTGAATCTTTTTCTTACCATTCAGAAGATTCTAAATTCAGACTCGACATCATTGTAAGTATATTTTGTAAGAACGTAAAAGTGTCACAATCATGCTGAGTTTAGGAGTGCTAGAGGGGGCATCCCCGCGACCAGTCTCCTTGGGTCTTGTAAGCTGTACCAACAATGAACAATATTAACCCAAAAATTTCAGTGACCTTTTCCAGCCAATGGTAGGCTCACAGTTAGATGCCGGGCATCAAGGGGTGTTCATGTGGCAAGCTTATTCCTTGAGTATTGTGGCTTTGTATGCCCACCAGGATATAACGTTAAGCAATGTATATAGGTTTTTGCTCCACAAGGAGGGGTTTAAGACAGCTTTAGGAGCGACCAGGAGTAACTTAGTTGGGAGGAATGGAACTGTCTGGGATGTGGTGGGGCAGGCTCGTCCATAGAAACGCAAATATTCTACCGTTCCTTAACAAGAGCCAAATATTTTCAAATTTTCTTCAACGGAGCCCCAAAATTTTCAGTGCTGTTTGCAACCTGTCGCTTCTGGTGGGGCTTTGGGTTGCTGGATTCCTTAGGGAGCTTGGTCCCCTCGCTAGGGATATCCTTTCACCACCACTTACAGAGTTTCCAAGCAGGTTGTATCATGGGAAACAGTTTTTCTTCAAATTTTGGCGCGTTTTGAATGCAATTCTTTTACTCGAAGTTGTATCAACTATGAAAATTATTAGCACAAAAATTCTAGTGAACTATTTAAGCCAAAGCAAGGTGAAGGCTTAAAGTTAAATGCCGGGCATCGAGGGGCTTTCATGTAGTAATCTAATACCTTGAGTAATATGCGTAACGTGATGACTGTATCAATTATTCACGGCACAGCTGGTTTATTGCTTTTGTTGTTTTATGCATTTCTTTAATTTTTGATTCATTTATCCATGTTTTTACTTGGCTTCATATATTTTGTTCGACTTTTTACCTTTTGTATGATTGTCTTTTTACGTTACTCTTCACTTTTAAACTTTAATTGCTTTATTGTTTTACTCTTGATATGCGAGCACCGCAATTTCCTCTTTTGGATGAATAAAGTCACTCTTTCTAAATACTCTACAAATTCATTCAAAATTTACTTTTAATTTTCATGCAAAATTTCGTTAAAAGTTAAAATTAGATAATTACTATCTGAATTGTGAACTGTGAAGAGCTTTGTGTGCTCTAGCTGCCATTCAAAGTCTTCCTCAAAGCTTCATGCTAATGTTTCCATTTTGTTCATACTTCGGACATTCAGGCAATGTCCCTCTGGATCCCTTTCAGCTCATACTGGACCACACCAAACCTGCCTGATGGTAGTCCCTGGTCCCCCCATGGCCAAACCATAAAAAGTTAAAATTAGATACTTACTATCTGAATTGTGAACTGCGAAGAGCTTTGTGTGCTCTAGCTGCCATTCAAAGTCTTCCTCAAAGCTCCATGCTAATGTCTCCACTTTGTTCATACCTCGGACATTCAGGCAATATCCCGCTGGATTCCTTTCAGCTCATACTGCACCACACCAAACCTGCCTGATGGTAGTCCCTGGTCCCCCCCCCCCGTGGCTAAGCCGGGGCTGGGGGAGCCCCCTAAATGTCAGAACCCTGACTAAATTGGGCAGTTTGTCTCCGTCGGGAGGAAAATTTGACAGTTAAATTCTATAATCCAGACTCTGGAGCAGGGTGGAGCAAGAAGGGGCAGGGGCCATGGCTCCCTGTTGGGAAAGCTGCCCCCTCGGGGAATTTTTTATTGTTTCGTTGTAGAGTCTAAGTCGATACGATAAAGTATGAAGTCTCCGAAGGCGATCAGTCTCCCCGACGGTTTACCTGTTTTTGCTCTCAGGAGGACAATTTCTCTAATGAAACCCAAACTTTTGGGGCGCTATGCGTGCTTTAGAGTCACTCTAGTTTTTTCAATAGTTCCATTCCAGAGAGCTAGCTAGCATAAGTCCTGTCAATCTTATTAAGTAATATGCAGGCAGAGTAAACAGGTTATGTAGAGGTCGTAAATTTCATCCCATATCGCAAACTTTGTGTGTGTCATGCGGTACGGTCAGTTGGTGAGCAACTCATGGAGCAAAGTTTGGCTATTTCATTAGGTAGTCCAGGTGGTTTCGACACAATGTATGTTATCCCCGAAACGGTCCACAACCCCTACATTTGTTATTTTTCTTTTTTGTTTTTAATGATAACAACTTGTTTTGTGCAAGCCTACCAAAAATTTTCTCGACTCAGACTCAAAAGAATACTATCAGTGCGCAACTCCGTTTTTTAAAGTATTAAGTGATATTTTGCAAAATATTCCCTGCAATGACATAGGATAGTTAGGTTTCTTCCTCATATCTCCTTCTCACCATCCCTTCGACAAAGGGGCTGTCGGAACTTGGGGCTGCTGGTATCCCCTGGCCCCCTATCGGGAAAATTCTGTCCCCACAGATGGTCGGTTTACTTATTTTGGCTTTCACATGGGTCAATTTTCTGGAATAAAACCCAAAATTTTCAGTATGCTTTGCCCAGTGGACTCTTCTTCAGTTCCGTTACTTATAGCTCAATATAGTAAAAACCCTTTCCATCTTTTCAAGTAACTTAAAAAGTAGAATTTTTGTAAATGTCGGGAATTTCATCTCATTTCGCTAAACTTAGTTAATGTTCTCTTGTGTCTGTCGTGCGGTCACGGCACTGCTAGTGACTCGAGGAAGGAAGTACAATGTAAGTTGTGCTCAACATGGCCCAACTTCCTGGACAATTAACTGTTATAAGTTTTAAATAAGTACAGATTCTTTATAGTGTAGGCAAACCCAAAAACTTTTCGCGCGCTTCGCGCTTTTTCACAGTTCTGATTCCGGGAAAAACATTAACTCAGCGCGGAACTATTTTCCTCTTGTATATATAAATTTTATGCAGTGGTATAGTACACAGGTTTCGTTTAATCCCCTCACCAACCTCTCAACTGCATCGGGGCTGTCGGGGCTTGTGGTCACTACCCTCTCCCCTTGGGAAAATCCTGGCGCCACCCCTGTTCTGCAGTTGGGCAAAAATCACCGCCCTCCCTGAGAAAAACAGTAAGTACGGCCACCCACCCCCCGTGAGGTGCCAGTGCTCCTATATCAGAATTCCTGGCTACGGGCCCGGAAAAGAAACGAGAAAAAGTGCAAAAGAAGGTGCCAAAAATCACCACCGGTCTCAAAACTCAAGAAGAAGCCTACGTTCACTCCTCCTACGTTGGGACATAGGACTTGCTCCGACGTCAAAGTAAAAAATCCCATCCTTTCTAACTCCGCTTACCTTCATCTGTTACTTCTGTACTTCAGAAAATGGAGCAAGATAGAATTGTCTCATCTTTAAGGATGGGGAACCTTCCACAATTTCTAATTTCCACCCCACTTCTATTCTACCTCTTAGATTCTTGAAACACTTTTATAACTGTATGATTAAATCTTTTGAAAATTATGAAATACTCTCCCTTTGTGAACTTTTTAAGAATTTTTCCTTATTGTTATTTAATGCAAAATATTCCTAATTTTTGCCACCATTTTTTGTTTGGCAGCCATTTTGAATGAGTGAAGCCGGAAATATTTACTGTTACCACCTCATGTTGTGTTTAGGGGACCACTGGGTTTCAAAAAATATTGGTTCGGAGAGTTGTGGTAAGAGTGCTCCTGAGGTACTTCTGGTCCATGGGCAATAAGTCAATCGAACGGGAAAACGTTACAGTCCTGTAGGCATGGAAAGACGAGGGTCTCCATATAACACCGTTACATCTCTGTGCCAGCCACAAGTTTGGCAATCACTCACGATCATTTCAGAGATATGCTAGATGAGACCGCTGAGCTATGCACAGGCCTTTATTATTTCACCACAGACATCCCACCCAAGAAAGTACATTTTACTCCATTACTCACTACATGAATGATATTCGGCGGAAATTGTTTTAGTTGCTTTCAAAAATCTAATCGAATAACATGTTTCATTGGTGATCTGGTTGTTTTAAAAAATAGCTAGAATAATATTTTTGTCACTTTTGTGATTTACTTTTTTTCAATTTATGACAAATTAATTGCAAATTCCCAATATTATCATGCAAAATGTATCTTTTGTCATGCAAGGCATGTTTTGGTACATTTGAGTAGACTTTTCATCTCATTCACCTATTGAAGGGCAGAACGGGATTCTCCATTCTAATTAGGAAATTTTACATACAGGATAAGACTTAAAATAGTATATTTTCAAAGTAGGATTCATTTTCTGGATGGTTTTCCACCCGTCACGGTCAAAGAGCAAACATGTTTGTTCATCCATTGTGTTACCAGCTTGAATAAGATCCAGTCAATGTGTGTATTTAAAAGTCAATTATTTCGAAATAAAGGTCAATCTCAAGTGTGGGTTTGTGGAAACGCTTCTTCAATTTTACCATGATTAAAAATGAGGTGTAAAAAGTAAATCTTTCATTTTACTCTGTACTGTTAAGTTTTTTACCACTTGGTTAGAACCGTGGAACATATTAAAAATTTAGCTGAATTCTTTGTTATATTTGTATTTGAAGGACCAGTAAAACGTACGCAAACTTTTATGAAATGTCACGTATGAAAAATAAGTAAACAGTCAGTAAGAGCATCAGAGAACTTCCGTGACACAATCTTGCCCTCACCTTTGTGCAGATAGTTGGGAACACACCTTTTACAACAGGTTTCTTTTGCTGTCTTTCTCACAAAACCCAGACAATCAGTTGCAAAAGTGACTTGCTTTTAACCAACGCACAATCACAGTGATGCCATCTTTTCTGCAAGATCTTTTCTGCCTATGTCATTCAGAGCACCTATCAACATCTCAAAAGTAGCCAGAACACCATTCCTTTGTTTCCAAATGAGTAACATTTGGTAAATGCTTTCCTCGATATCATCTTTGTGCACCTTACCAAGACGAGTTATGTTGTCTTCGTTTACTCGTTTGAGGCATCGTCCTAGGTCTTTACAGTCTCCAGCTAAGTTTTTCTTCAGGAACTGTCAAAGATAAAGCCTTGTGATTAATCAAGAGAATATACCATTTTCACAGGAAAAAATCTATCAAAAGAAATTTACCTAACTTATACTAGTATTGATCATAGGTCATTTTATTCTAATGCTTTTTTGGGGGGGAGGGGGCAAAGTTTTTTCAAACATTTTCCAACACTGGGCAATAAATGCTGCAGTATTTGGCTAATACAGTTGAATTACAACTGTGACATCAACCTATCAAAATAGTTTACATAGTTTCAAGTGAACATACATGTTACCCAATCAATGAGAAAATAATATTACATATTCCTACGTATATGTTTCTGCCAATCTTGTTCACGAAAAGAACAGACTTTGTAACTTTAAATCTAGCGCACATTGATTAGCCGCAAAGCCACTTAGTCATGGCACCTTTAAGAACGAGCTTTAAAGAAAGTTTTAATTATAATGATTCGGATAAAGCCTTTGCTCGTTGAAACAAAATAAAAACACAAATCTTAAAAACAGGACAGCATTCTGATCACATTATAAAGAGGATTTACTAAAAGATCCATTAACTTCGTAAACTTAACGGAGCGCAAATTTATTTTAATTTTTATTTTCTAATTGAGGAAAGCCTTAACTTCTGTACCCTATTTTTATATGCTGAAAAAATAAATATTCAATGTTCTGTGTTCCATATTATCTAATTTTTTTCTGTACTTACCACTTATCCCACTTTTAAACAATTGAAGACATCTATTTGTCTAAAGGCTTGTTATGACTATTTTCGGCAATCAAAACACCCGTTGGTATCTTTTTAATTCATGAATGGTTGTAACCCAGTCTTACAAAAATATTTACAAATTGACATGGGTTTCGTGGAAAATGTGTCACCTGATTAAAACGAGCATTAATCAGTATCATTTTATTTCCATAAAATGTTGTAAGTAGTAAGCTACCTGCATGAAACATTTAAAATCAATATGATGGATTCCGATTTCACAGGTCGTTAAATAGTACAAGAAACTACTTACCATTAAACAACGCTTTTCTGCTGGTGTTCTGCTTCCTACCGCAATTTGGCGGGGTAGATTATTACCATCGTCCTGCACAATAAAACGTAACTCTTAAATGTGACATGTTCGTCCATAGAGCTATAAAAGTTGTTAAAGTGTAACCGTGACTAACATCAAACATGTCCTTGATTTTGATTATGTACTACAATGGTTTTCTTTGTTAAAGATGAAAGGTCTATTTTGATCGGTGCTATAATTTAGAGACATTGTACTAAACTCAGATTGGAGTACCAAGGCTATAATATTTAATCTTCATATGCTGCTACAAATTGTTTGGAAGGTGTAAAGGTTTTCTGGGGACCAGAACAGAATGCTAAAACATTTCAAGTTGATATTCCAGTGTTGACCTTGACAAACGCTTTCTAATCTGTAAATATCCTACAAGGCATTCATAGGGTGTGCTGCTTTTATAAAGTCACAAAGCGCCAATTATTGGTGATAGAGAGTGAAAGAGAAGGAAAACTGTAGTAAAACATGAATCTTTCCCGACAAAGAAAACAAAAAGCACATAAACTTTTCTCAATAGGAGATATATCACATTCAAGTGAAACATAGTTTTTTTCAAATTAAGAATTATTATGCCTAATATTTAGATCGCACCCGGGAAGGCTTAGGATAAAGTCACATTATTCAGGTATGCCTTTACCATAAAGTTACAGTTTGAATAATGTAAAACAGTTATCAATTTTCTCATAGTCAAGTAAATTGACTGAAAGAATAATGTGAATGCATTTACTATCCCTTAATATTGTTTACTATACCTTAATATCTTTGTGTTTTATGGGTAAAATGTTGGAAATACTGACCTGAGTTTCAATTTTCTTTCGATGATGAACTTCCGTTCTAGAGGGACCACTTGAGTTCTGTGATGTGATAGCCTATAACAAACAATATACATGTATATATATATATATATGTATAATGCTGGTTAATGTTGAAGCAATTGTTAGGACCCACAAGAGAGAAACTTGTCATGGCTAACTACTGGGCCCATGGTTAGCCATGCTGAGATGGTTATATCACGTGAGAGCACGCCTGAATTAAACTAGTATTGATCATGGGCAATTTTATTGTAATTTTTGGGGGTGGCAAAGATTTTTCAAGCATTGTCTAGCACTGGGCAATAAGTGTTGCTGTATTTGGCTAATACAGTTGAATAACAACTGTGACATTAACCCAACAAAATAGTTCACATAGTTTCAAGTGAACAAAATGTCACCCAATCAATGAGCAAATGGTATGACATATTCCTTAGTATATGTTTTTGAAAATCTGGTTCCCGAAAAGAAGAACAGACTTTGAAACATATTGTAGCTTTAACTCTAGTGCACATTGATTAGCTGTAAAGCCACTTACTCAAAGAACCTTTAAAAACGAGCTATTTATTTAAAATGATTCGGTTGAAGACGTATAAATTAAACATGGCTTTATTTCAAGTTAAGAATTATTATGCCGAATATTTAGATTGCATCCGGGAGGGCTTAGAAAGAAGTCACATGATTCAGGTATACCCTTACCGTAAAGTTACAGTTTAAATAATGTAAAATATTTTTCAGTTTTTCTCATAGTCAAGTAAACTGACTGAAGGAATAATGTTAATGGACAATGCATTTACTATCCCTTAATATTTTTGTGTTATATAAGTAAAATGGGTCAAATACTGACCTGATTTTCAACATTTTCTCGATGATGAACTTCAACATTCTCTCGATGATGAACATCAACATTCTCTCTATGATGAACTTCAGTCCTAGAAGGACCACTTGAGTTCTGTGATGTAACAGCCTGTAACAAACAATGAGCTGGTTAATGCTGAAGCAGTTGTTGTTAGGACCCACAACAGAGAGGAACTTGTAACTACTGGGCCCAGTAGATAGCTATGTAGAGATGGTATATCACGTGAGAGCACCTGATTTATGTTTAAAAACTCCTCCCACATCCCCTTTCAAACGTTAGTAAGGATGAGCGCTAAGGTCTACATGCTTAACCTTGTGGTTTGATATTGGTAGTTTTATTCAGTGACTTGGAATCCTCAACCATCATCTGTGAATTTTTCTGTGAAAAAATTGCGACCATTTGAAATTCAAAATGACCGCCATTGTTATGTAGGGGAAAATGGACATTTGAAGTTTTGGATTCCACATACCGAATTATTGCGAAAATACAATAAGATCAAATTAAGCCTATCTCGCAAACCTCTATGTGTGGACGCAAGATTCCTGGCTCATACGTTTGATCTTTGATTAATACATGAGTTTCGTCGGAGATTCCTTCAGGTTACTGTTTTATACATGGTGCAAGGGAATTAGTAGTGGCCACTGGAAATGAAAACGTTCGTAGCTGTGGCTTCGTACACACTCAAAAAGGAAATCGTCGAATAATTTGTAACGTTTGTAAAGTCTGGTAATGATAATAATGACAAAGGTATAGATAATGGCGATTGTGACGGTGAAAACAATGACATTTACAGCAGTATTAATATATGAATTTCTTGTGGTGATGTTACCAAGTCACATACCTCTCCTTACCGAAAATGACAATAAGAATAACCCTTTCATAAGACACAAGGAAACTAATTAAAACAACTAAAGACCGACTCCCTTGCACATACATTTGCATAATCAGAATTAAATGAGCTTGCAAGTAAAACGCCTTTTAGAGCGACAGGGAATCAGTACATTAGACTGCCCTCTCCTAATTAAAAAAGCACAAAGTTTTACATACTGTATTTAAACTAATTTTCTTTTAATGACTAGAACACAAACCTCTGGACGAATCTGCAACTTTAAATCATTTTCAGCCTGTGATGCCTTGAAGATACAAGTTGGAACGTCCCTGGTTTTTGTTTTGTGTTGTAAAATGAACGGACATGAGAATTCCAAGGATGAAGCTACATTTCGGAAAGGTATCTCCTACGAAAGACATACGTTGTTTGTTTAAATGACTATGCACAATGTTCTTTTCTTTTATAACAAACAGTATATTATCAAAAGCACACTGAATTCGACAAAGGGATTGGCAAATGTCAAGTATGTTTTCCCACAGAGATAAATAAGCTTGTTATATCATAGTTTCAAAACCAAGACAAGTGTAAGTTACTTCCAATAAATTAAGTGTACCTATGTTTTTCATAGTATATTTACAGCAGCCTGCTGAGTTTTGGTTACAATTTTAGTACCCACATGCAGCTTTACAAAACCATAACAATATTATTTAATTGTAGATTATTAAATAGTTACTTCAAGCAATTCAGTAAAAGAAAATAAATCCACAAATTTAAGCCCTTTTGTTTCCCAGTGGAGGTCAGTTAAGTTTGCGAAGAGTGGTCCTCCCATGATTTGAATATTAACCACATGTCTAAGTTCACTGAATAATGTGATACCTACTAAACGTAGACATATAGATGGAGAGTATGAACGATGCCTTATGTGATAACTTCAGGGATTGGCGTTTCCGTTTTGTTAATCCATGTCTTCGGGGCTGTATATAGCGCACGGGTAATACTTTAACTGGTAGAAGTTTCGGACGACACAAAGACCTTATTTAATTACTTTTTATTGGCGTCTGAACTACACCGGAAAACTCTTGTGAAAGAGCAGCAGAACTAAAAAAAGTGCTTTGAACTGTCTTTACATGTTTTAATGTAGTACCAGGGCAGCAGCCTGTGGTTGAGGGCAAGCGTGCACTTGCCCTCCTGAGATTTCCACACTCTAAATGAAAAATAGCCTCCTTGAAAGATGTAATGGAAATATGGAAACGTGTTTTCCTGACTATGATTTTACGGCCCTCAGAACTTATAGGAAACAACATTTGAAAAGTACCCCCCCCCCCAATTCTCGTGGGAGGTCCTCAAACCTCCCGATGCACACAGGCAATTATGCAGGTACTTCACACTGACGAATGAACGTCCGTCCTCAGACTGATGTCACAACGCAGTAGAAGACCATATTGATTTTAAGTATTGTATCTCAATAACAATAGCATGCTCGTATAAAAAAATTATGTGACTGTCATGCTTAAATCAGCGGACTTGTACAATCTTTACGTTGACTTTTTAACTACAAAGTAATTTTACTGAGTGCCTTTTATAAATGTAACTTTATTTCTTAAATTCTCAATTTCTAAAGCAAGAAGTCTCCTAAATATTTAGATAAAATTTTGTAGATATAGAAAGTGTTGTTTTCGCCCATGAAATGGGTACGTTTAACAAAAGATAGACTTTTACGATACTCAACAACCGACGGAGGCTATGCAAGTAGCGCAACTACAGGAGACAAAGACCCCACCAAGTCTTCGGCTGTGTCATGTTGCACCGTGCCATAACACG
>WURT03656851.1:0-18556 GCA_009936505.3 Holothuria glaberrima
CTCAAGCTCACTTTGGGTCACAAATGTAGTAACTTCTTTTGCTGATATCTCGAGTAATACATGTCCGATTTGAATGAGTTTTTCACCAAAATGCATAGATTTAGTTCTTCTTCCATATATGAAAAGTAAATTTTTGCTTGAACCCTACTTATAACGTTAAAGTGGGTAACATTTGATAATTGATTATTGAACTTTGTTACTTCAGCTGTGTTATTTTGCAGGGCATGTTTCTTCCCCAACCTTTCAAATTTTGTTGACCCTTTTTGGGGTTGCAAACTCCAGTTTGGGAACCACTGAGCGGTGTTAATTACATGCGTAGCCAGTGGAAAAATTGTACCCCTAGCCTACATGATGTATTCGTTGCTATTCACGTATAGGCCTTAAGGCTGACTTTTGTTGTAAAATAAAACTTTTTAAAATGTGTACCAGTAAACATGTTATATTCATACATTCAAACAAACAACATTTACAGTATGGTTATTCAGTTGCCATTGAATGAAATGGTTTATGAATACATTGTGACATTTTAAAATGTGTTATAAATATAGGCCTAGCATTAAGTACAAATGTGAACAGGTAGAGACCTGCGATACTGTACAGAGTGCAATGTACTATAGGTGTAGTATATTACTATATTGTGGTGCAGCAATGGCTACAGTATTAACATAAATTTAAAATTGAAACTGGGTGAGGACTCTGTGACAAATATTTACATCCCTTCATGTACCTCTACAGAATTCTTGTATCTGTAGTACTTAGTGATTCATACTTCACAGTTAACCTTTGAGCACCAATATATAATGTATTGTTTGCTCAAATTCTGAGTTTCAAAGTTAGGCCTTGTGAGGCAGAGGAATTATAAAACCAGTTAGTGCAAGGGAACTGTATTTACTACAATAGAGCCATTAAATCGGTATATTACTGTCAATTGATCATAGTGTGGAGTGTTTGAGTTGTCTCAGCACTGATATCTTAGTGTTTCAAGAACTTATTTGTTAGCAGTTCACAATAAAGACCCTATCACACTGCACATGATACAGTAAGAAGCAATACAATATGACCAGATACAGTGTGATAATGTGGCCAGGCCTCTCTCTCTACAAGCTCATCTCTCAGCTTTGTTCTAAAGAAGGATTATCTTGTTATCTAAAAAGATGGCAGTTCTGTCTCATGATTGGTCACACATAACATAGTTTTGTGTCAAAGGGGAGAGAGTTAATTGTTTTAATATATTTTATTGCACCACATTGTGTTGTATCAGGCTTAGTGTGAAAGGGTCTTAGTAACTGCAAAAAATTGCCTTTAACTTTCTATTGTATACAGTTGTGTGAAAGGGTCTTTTAAGGCCTGTTGACATGAGATTGGTGTAGTTGGGTATTAATAAAATAAAATAACCACAATTCCTGTAAAAATCCATCAAATATTGACCATTTGTCAGGGTAATTTCTATTTCACTTACATCATGAGTAAATATGGGCTATGTATGGAAATTTGTGATGTCAAATGAGGGACTTGTTGTATGTTTAATAGAATCCTTTGCTTTTTCAACTTTAATGGACAGTTGTAGAACTAAATATTTGTATATCCTTAGGGATTTATTGTGGTCCAGAAAATATCACAATCTTTCACCAAATTGGAAACTATCTGGTGAGAAATTACTGTAAGACAAGTCCTTTCATTTATTCTCAATGAAAGGATATTCTTAACATTGTGCAAACCACTTAAGTACATAAGGTTTCAAGGTTTCATCAGAACTGGTTTTGACTTCTTCAGGACAAATAGTCAGAGCCACTTCCGAGGAAAGCTTGACTTGCTTCAAGTCCTTAATGGTGTACTACAAATCCTCCCCTTAATACATAGTATATATATATATATATAGGATTGTGAAAGCCTTTCTGATGTGCAATCATATACTGTAAGCACTGCTTTGCTCATATGTTACAGTAGTTTATAGCACATCATTGTATGCCATATTTATAGGGCCACTTCACGACAATATTAGTTAAGTCTTGACTTTCAATAATTGGCAAAATTTATAATAATTGGCATAATTTACATTATAGGTTAATTAATACTTTTTCTTCTGCTGGCTTTCATGCTCTTTCCTGGGCATACACCTTTAACGTAAAATAACGTTTTAATATTTCTTATTAGAATCCCCACTGCCATTTGTTAATTGAGACATCACACTTACTTGACAAGTGCTTATTCTGTAGACACAGTTTCAAGCTATGGATAAGCTGAACCATGGCTCATTTAGGTATTACATCCTGTAAAGATTCTGCTGTGCAGATGTCTCTTACATTAATTAGCTCACACTGTCAGATCTAAGATGACCAGTTTTGACAGCTAGCAGACCTGTACTAAAAGTTAAACTGTACATTGAGGCTTTACAGATCAGGTTTGCTGAAATACTATCTTTTCTCAAACATTTTTCTATCTTTTATGTTTCAGCTCCAGTCATGCAGGCCTCTGAAATCAAAGAACTCTTGCAACAGAGGGTGGCCTTTCTATCTGGTGAGTATGTATTTGACATACGTTGGTTGTCTACTGATACTCGATAGACACCAAACAGCTAAATCTACTTTATATATGATTTTGAATAAACTCACAGGCCTTGCAGTGAGTATAGTGCTTTGTAAAGCCATTTGTGCAAGGAATTTGATTCAAACTTACTACCACATATACTTAATATATACAATGGAATTACTTCAAAGGGATGATTTGTTATTGTACTGTCAGTGCTATTCTCTGTTATTAGGTCAGTGACTGGCATTGTGTAATGTCAGTGAAGGGAGGCCTGTACCTTCACATACAGTACTTACTCGTACAGATTATGGCACAGTTGTGTGTAGTTTGAAAATCTACCCTATCGCTTGTTTTAGCAAGTGTCCCAATGGCGATGTGGGGTACAGTGCATAAAGCTGTTCAGGAGTTGTTGTACATATAGTAATATTTAGAGCTTGAATAATTAAATGATGGCTCATCAGGCTAATTGTTGCCATCAGTAGGTTTCAGTCAAGCTTGAAAAATGAAAGTAGTGTTGAAATCACAACAATCCTGGAAATACGCATTCTGATAAATTTATGAAGCAATGGACATTGACAGAACAAATGTGAGACAAGTTTCCCTTAGGTACAAGTCCCATTAATGGGGGAAGGGAACAAATGTGAGACAAGTTTCCCTTAGGTACAAGTCCCATTAATGGGGGAAGGGAACAAATGTGAGACAAGTTTCCCTTAGGTACAAGTCCCATTAATGGGGGAAGGGAATAAATGTGAGACAAGTTTCCCTTAGGTACAAGTCCCATTAATGGGGGAAGGGGATTTAAGGTAAATTCCCCTACCCCCATCTCCCACCCTTCAGCATTACATCCTGCCAACTTTAAAAAATCATCAAAGAGGAGCAACTTTTAGCAGTGTCAGGAATTGAAAGCTTGAAACAGTGATTGTAGATAGGAGTTTGAGGTCATTGAAATGGCCTGAAGAATGAAAAGCATCTGCAATGGATGTACATATCATTTATGAGCCTCTTGAGTTATTTGTGAAGCATTAGTGAAATGTAAACAGATAGAATTGGGGGATTGCCAAAGAGTGACTGGGGATTGAAGTTTGAAGGTGACTTTATCATTATTGCCCCCCCCCCCCTTCCACATCCCTCCCCTGCTTGAAACTATCGCTACAATTTACACTATATGTAAAGAAAGGATGGTTAAATGGTTTAGAAAGAGCATCCTCTCCCTCTTCCCATGGGTTTACCACCCCAAAGTGTTGAACACCCTTCTCCTGTTTCTTCTGGACTGTTGCTGCTTTGCACGCAATTTGGTTGTGTCCCAACAGTATAGTCCATACTCCATACTTCCCTGCTAACTCTGTTAGTGATCAGTTGAATGGCATACATGGCATACAATGCTATGAGTATCACACTAACTGTTATCTTTTCAAGCTCCTCAATCTATAAACAGTAGATATAAGCTGGTGCTTGCAGGTTGAGTGATCTGCACTGTAGTTTTATGTCCCTCCACATAGTTGCTGCACGAACAGTCTCATTAACCCTTATTAAATTCTATACAGATTGGTGTGTAAAGGATTTATTGGGATTGTTGATAAACTAGAAGTAATATTAAATCTGGGTGTAGTTTGTTTCTGCTAAAAAATATGGATAAATCATGACACAAATTGTATAAAATTAAAGCAGTGAAAAAATTGTGAAGAACGGAGTATAATAAAAATTAAAAGCAAAACTGGATAAAGTTTGTGTAAAAATGAAAAATGTAAAGGAGTATTAAAATGAGATAGTAATTTGCCATACTGTAGTATCTAAGACTCTTCATACTTCATAGGATGCCATAGAATCAGTCATGCATGGACAAGTTTCCAATTGTCAACTTCAATAGGTTATGGTATTGTAGGCATATAATTAGTGGTACCATCCACACAAAGCATGTGGAAAAAAATGGGTACGATAAAAACCATGGCATTTAGGCCTACCTGACACAGGTGGGGGTATCTAGGCTCAATATCCCAAGTATAATATACCTTAGAACAGTGTAAGATATGGTTTCAGTAACTCTGCTTTTAATTGCTGAAAAGAAAGTGTTGTAGTGTGCTCCATACCTACAAATAATGACAGTGGACGTTACAAAAATATTGCAGATCTATAGCTGTTTGATAGGACTTCTCTTACACGTGTGCCTCCAATAAATTTATGCAGACTTTGTAATCTGGATACCTCTCAAGATCTTTGGCACCTTAAACACATGCATGCACACATTTAAGTGTGTAGGTATTGTAGCACACCACCAATTCAAGGGGAATCACTGCGGAGGAGGTTACCCTACGAATTTAACGCCCTAGAAAAACTTTTGGTGGGACAGATTAGACCATGTTAGTGAAGCGATGTGTTCAATTTGTGATGTGTTTGTGGTAGAAAAGTAGTTGAAGTACTCATTCTGTAAGAATAAAGAAAATTGAAGGTATTACAGGCACTTTCTTGCAATATATCCTTCCGCGATGCAAAACGGCATTTTGAATGAGTAAAAAAAAACAAACAGGAACCACCACTCTATTATACAGTCCCTTCTAGCTCAAAATCTTAACGGTCATGGTGCACAAATTTGAAATCATTGTGAAAGGCCTACTCGTCAGCTTTCATGTGAGGGGTAGCTTGTGCCCATTGAAAACTTCTACAAGGGTCCAGGGGCCACGAAACAGACCCAAATTAGTGTGTAAGTCAATGTAGGAATAATTGATGGTGTGCTACCTGTACAATGCATCAGTCATTTAGAAGACCATGAGCTCCAATTTTGGGAAAAAATTTCTGGCTTTTATAAGTCAACAAAATTTGTTTTTCATATCATTGGTCACAAAAAATTACTACATATTTTGGGCATTTTTTGTAATTTTGCTAGCTGTTTCATAATTATTAGGAGAATGTTTTGGCACACTTTTTTGGTGACCCAATTCACAGTATTTTACAGCCAAACGTTGAAACCCTGTTAATGAGAAGTTTCCATTATCTGAACTACTACAAGATGTGTTCAGATAAACAGAATGTACCTGTATGATCAAATTACAATTACTTTTGGTGTAGTTACTATACAACAGTTGTCTCTTGTAATGATAATTAATGAAAGCTTAGGATGGAACTAGTAATGTTTATTATGAAGAAAATGTGCTAGTCTATCATACATAACCAAATATCAATGGTGGACTATAGGCCTATATGGAAACCATTACAGTAAAAGCACTGCTCAGTGCTGTATTCATACAGACAAGTTTTCAACTCGTTATAAGGCACCTTTGGAAGCCTAGTATAGCCAGGTGTTTTCTCCATTAATTAAAGGGGAACAAAGTTTTGCCACTGTGGCCTGCATGCTTGCATGGAATGCCATTAAGCCCATTACCTACTGAAATGCATTATTTATATAGGCAGCATATATCAGCTGGAAGCAGAGTAGTGTCAGCTGGAAGCAGAGTAGTGTTTGTTGTTATAGTGAATGTACTATCTATTGTTCATTCTCTGCATGCAGAGAAGTGTCTTTAATGTGTATACACAGTCCTGGACTTTGTGGCATATCATGAGGAGAAAGCATTGGGTCGCTAAGGTTGGTTGGGCAGTGCCTTCAATGTGAGTAGTAGGCCTACTGCACTCCCCCAAACCATGGAGAGAAACATTTGGTTACTAAGTTGAGGTGAGATTTTGGGTGAAGTTGGGGCTGAAGAGTTGAGGACTTTTAGAAAGATGTAAGTGGGCTATAAAAGCAGTGTTTTTGAAACTTGTGCAAAACTTCCCCACCCACACAACCCCTTCATGCACATTTTCCTTGATGGTTATTGTTTCATGGAATCTACAATGAGTATGGCAAAAAAGCTGTGGATGGCTGTTCAAGAGTTTGGCACAAAAGCTGTTCAGACATCCCCTCACTTTGCAAATCCTTGTGCCCCTATTTTATGATTGCATCGTTTTCAAAGCCTAAACCAGAAATGGAAAAAAATGCTTATTTCCTTGGAAGGGAGTAAACTGTTCCACAATCATGTCTGCATAAAATTCATGTACAAAAAAAAAAAAATTCCGTCTGATTGCTAAAATTTCCCTCTAGATGCCCAAATTTCTTGGGAAGGAGCCTCCCAGCTTCCCCACTTTTCGCACCCATGGTCTCAACTACCCCTTCCTGGTAGCCCTCCTTTTAACTGTTGTTTTGTACTGTACATAACGTTTCAGTATAAGTAAGTCCATAAAGGTTCCATGAGTGAATGAATGCTCTGGTAGTGACACGTTAAAGGGTAGGGGTTTATTAAAGAAAATGTAAGGGATAAAAGAGTACTGTCACAAGTGATCTGCATGAGGGCTGAAAGTGAACTGTATTGTATGTATCCTCCTTTGCTGCACCCATGGTCTATGGTCTAATTGCTCAGTTCATTCAGCTTGCATTCAATTAACAACTGTTTAGCATTTAATATACTGTAAGAAATATATAATACACCCATGATGATTCCCCTGTAGACAAGATTTGCCCGGCATCAAAGATAAATACAGGGTAAACTTTTTTCACTCTTTCCACCTTACAGTAAATATTAGAATCATTCTTGATGTTATACATTGAACATCATTGCATTCAAACAATAACAAGAAAATTTACTTGAACTTCAGTGATTTACTCTAACCAATTAACTTAATATCCACCATTATGATGCAAGCATGTTACAATCATAGATGTAACACATAGAACAAAAACATTGAATGCTGACAAGTTATCATGCATAATTGGGGAAGATCTTAGAATGATTAAATTGCTTTTATGAAAGTTGTTGATTTGCCAATACAGGAAATAATTGCTTGTGACAATAAAATGGACAACTTCCTGAATTGCATTTGAGTTGAAGGCAATTCTTTAAATGGATGTTTTAGAAGCCTGGACAGGTGAAAGAATACACAGGGTGTGACAGTGTGAATATGAATTGAATTTGCAAAGTTTCCTTAAAGATGTTACTAGCAGTATGGAAATAAACTTGAGATTTTGTTCTGGTTACTTGCTGGCTCTGTTTGCTAAAAATCCATGCACACCTACAAAATAACTATTTGTCACCTATGTGGGCTTTGATTTTATAGTGAGTGGGTTTGCTGGTATGTTTCAGTACAGTCAAGTGCACTCACAAAAGTTTGTTGTACCCTAACACTATAGTGTAATACACATGAACAAGTGTGGAACAATTCCAAATATTTTGAGTGTTATTCCAAACTTGTCATAAAGGATCAAAGCATTTTATGTGTGGGTGTGTCATCAGGGAACTGTAATGTAACTACACTATTGAGCTGGTTATATCAGACACAGTAACTACACTATTGAGCTGGTTATATCAGATGACTTCCTTTGCCTTTGAGTGCCATCAAATAGGCCAAAAAGTATTAAATCCATAGATTTCTGACTCCCCTCTAGTGTGGGACTAAATCTGTGCATGGCTGCAATAAAAAGAGACATTGTACCACACAATTGAAAATACAATACATGTACAGTGTTTTAGAATATATAGGGACCTGCAGTGTGACAATTCTCTCAGTCTAAAGAATGTCCATTGTTGTACAGTGGGTGTAGGACCATAGTTCAAGGGCATTAGTTGTTTCCATTGAAACACCATATAAACCTATCAAATTCCCTCTGATATCTCACTACAAGCAGACTTACAGGCGCGAATGCCAGGTATGGAGTCAAAAGTTTGAAAAGAGGGTGTCTTTATATTTTAGGATCATGTATTGATGCTGTAGGTATTATCACAGGCACAAAGCAATCACCACATCAATGTGGGGTCTAGAGGTCCACTTTGGGGTTTAGGGGTAAAATGCCGCCCTGGGCCCTGGAGTTGAAGGCCCGAAAATCTGTGATTGTAGCCCTTTTGGAAGCAACTGTACACTATTTTTAGCTCAACCAGTTGAGCAGTATTGTCATGGCAATGCATCTGTCTGTCTATCTGTTTGGTTAAAAGGCTGTTGTCTGCAGGTTCTGTGACTGTTCCTTGTAAAAGTTGGTAAGGTTGTATCATATATCAAGGACTTGGTAATTATGCTAACAGGAAGTAGGTCAAAAGTCATTTGGGGTCATGAGAGGTTTAAGAGTGAAATCATACTAAAAACCTTTCAATTCCTAGTGGTTATGTCCAAATGTTATCAAATTTGTCATGAGTGTTCAGTAGATGGTGGGTTATCAAAATTGTACGTTTAAAGTAGTTGAAAGGTCATTTGGGGTCAAAGAGAGGTAAAACAATGTAATCATGCAAATTTAACCTTTCAACTCCTACAGTAAGTAGGGGTTGTGTCCAAATTTTATCAAATGTGGCAGGAGTGTATAATACTGTAGATATATAATGGGTCATTCAAGATGTAGAACTGACCTTTGACCTATTTCAAATTCAAAATTTTAACAATTTTGAAGTAAGTCAAAGGTTATTTGAGATCATAGAAAGGTCAAACAGGGAAATCGCTCCAAGGCATTCAACTCATAGGGGTTGTGTCTGCATCCTATCAGAGTTTGCTATCTTAGTGTTCAGTAGCTGATGGGTCATCAAAGTTGCACTTTTGAAGTAGTTCAAAGATCATTGGGGTCATAGAAAGGTTTGACAGTGGAATGATGAAATAGCTTCCACCTCCGAGGGGTAAGTATAGAATCTTATCAAGTTGGCAAGTGTTTAGTAGATAATGGTAGAATCAAGTAAAATCCTTCAACTTCAGGAGTTGTGTCAGAATCTAATTAAATTTGTCCAGAGTGTTCAGTAGATGTATGATGAGTAATGAAAGTTGTGTTTTTGAAGTAGGTCAAAGGTCATTTGGGTTCAAAGAGAGGTCACACAGTGAAATTATGCAATGCCTTCAACTCCTAGTGGTTGTGTCGGAATCTAATCAAAGTTGGCCAGAGAGTTCAGTAGATGATGGGTCATCATAGTTGTCCTTTTTGTTGATATGTCAAATGTCATTTGGGGTTACAAGGTCAAATGGTGAAATCCATACAGATGCTTTCCCTTAAGTTAAGGAATTTTGATTTTTTTGTGATGTAGGCCTAATATTTTGCAATAAAAATTATTTGTTGATGTGTCTGACGAATTGAGCTCTAAATAGCACGTCATTTTTGTCAGCTGAGTTACAGTACCTACAATATTATGCTCACAAACATTAAAAAATGCCTCAAGCTGGGCAATACAAATTGACCAGGTAACTGTGATCTGCTGCTGCTAGCCATTGGCATCTGTAGCACTGAAGGTGTTAGATAATAACAGGTCATAATTCATCCTATCCAATATGTGTATGTTCCCTACATGAGGGGCTTTAGACTCTTTGGTCAGAATCACTAATGAAACTTCATAACAGTAGCTGTGTGTGAGGGAAATCATAGTTGAGCTACTGCATCATTGATGCTCTTGTATAGGTACTGTATGCTAATCAAGTGGCCTAGTTTTACATGCATTACAATTGTTATGTTGATCATGTATACCTAGCAGTACATCCATGGTTTACCTGTGGTAATGTGCAAAATTTGTCTGTGTTACATCTTGGAAAATAGGTGATTAAGAAGAGATGCAACAGCTTTAATAACTGATTCAGAGTAATATTGTGTTACCTATACTCCTTAGATGAAGTACGTATGTGTACAGTACTAGACTATGTACAAATTTAGCAACTGTAATGTTATACTTGTAAGTTGACATGATTTCGATTTTTCGATTTCTTCAACATTTATTCGAGTCACTTCTTCAGACAAAAATTGATAAGAAGAGATGCAACAGCTTTAATAACAGCTTAAATAAATAAATAAATTAAAGCAACAGCTTTAATAAATGAGATCAACTAATCACTTGCATGTTACAGGTTTTATAGTCTTCAGTGACTGACTGTTACTATACCAGTTTTTTAACCAGAATAATTACCCTGCTTATTAAAATAAAAAGAAACCACATCAGTATAGTCAAAATATGTTTGCTACTTGCTAGATTTGTGTCACGTGGGATAATTTGAACCTTGAACTGTAACTTGCCCTGGCTTTAAAAAGCATGTTTTTTTTCACATTTTTTTTTATAAAAATCACAGCACAGTATGTACAGGGCTTTCATGATCAATGAAAAAATAAATTTGTGATATCTCTTACAACATTGCCAATTAGTAATTGGAGCTTTGCATTTCGGAGCCCGTAATTGTGTCGTTTAGGTTAATGGACTTAGCATTAATATTCTAATACCCATTACATACTTGACATTGGAGGGCTTGTGGACATGTTAAGATTACCTTTGATAGTGTCATGCACTCACTAGTTTTACATTGGCAAATATTCATTGTTCATTCTGAGTCATCTGTATGAATGTAAAATTTTATTAAAATATTTCATAGGAATTTCCTTTTTGCAAAATGAATTTGTAATAAATTCTTCTGCTAGCAAATAACATTTTCTGCATTTCTTCATCATCATTGCAGGTGCCAAAGACAGGAGTGGTGGTCCCATCATTGTCTTCCCAAAACTCACAACAAATGTCTCCATAGAAGATATTGCAGCAGTTTTGTCGTATCTTGCAACCATTCCAAGGTTTGTGTGTAATTTTACACAGTTTGATTGTCTGAAAATTATCTGTATTTACAGCCACAAGCAACTTAGCTGTAGTACTTTGTATGCATATGTGAACAGTATTTTTTTTTTTTATAATATCAAAAAGTACTTGGAAATATGTACTCTTCACAGAAATGTTAAGAACTGGTCTTTTAAAATTACACTGTTGTGGAAGCCTGTATTTAAACATACAAGATTACACACGATTGTATGGTCAGTTATGCTAAATGTGGTGCTCAATGTCAAGGTGTGTCACATATATAATAATTAACTGGTACCCCAACCTATCTCAATACTCTGTTACATCAGCAAGCTAATGTTAGACCAGTACGTTTGCACTATCAATTTCAGCTGCAGATTCCTATGTCACGTACAAAATCTTTTGCTGACCATAGCTTTTTGAATGCTGCACTCCATTTATGGAAGTCCCTCCCACTAGAACTTCGGTCTTTGAATTCCATCGCTCAATTCAAGTGTAGTCTTAAAACTTTTCATTTTTCTGAAAAATCTTAATTTTTTGCATCTTTCAGTGCTACTAAAGGGCGCATTGAACAACTGTTGTTGGATTCTGCGCTATACAAGACTAATTATTGTTGTTGTTGTTGTTGAAGTGGTAATAGGTTCGCTTCGTGGTGGGGATCACTCTCTACCATTAGGATAGAATGGTTATCATGGAGGATGACCACTGTGTATCAGTAAAACATGGTCAGGGTATTTATTACACTACCTGGCCTTTCCCATATAGGTCATGCAAAGACAATGACCTCAATTGGACAAAGTGTGTGATATTATTCTGGATATATGAAGCTTGGTATACCCTCCAGGAGGCAGATGTGCTTAAGATTGTGTATCATGTAGGTTGCTAGATTAAAACCCTCAGCCACAAGTTTCACACTTCACTTCACCATCCTACTCTTCGGCCCTCGTACCTTTGCATTTGGGTGCATGAACTGCATGAGACTTGTGTGAATGGAAGCTTCAGGTGTGGCAACTAAAGAGTAACTTGCATCTCGCATGACTTGATGACGCAGTCTATGGTTAAACAGGTCTCTGGCAGCAACAAAATTTTCTGGTTCATGTACTGTGGAACATTTGAAAACATCCATGGTTATTGACAGGACCATCTCTGTTGCTCCATCAGCCACTGTCGGGTTCAGAGGTACACCACCCTTATCCACCTGCCCTATACTGCCTTTTCTCCATCAGTTGTGTTGGTGCTTTCCACCCTTCATTCCTTTTGGGCTTCTGGCATTGATGAAAACACAGATCTTACTGGTGTATCAAGCCTGTGGGCCAGTGGACTCATTTACTCAACTTAAAGGTTGGGTCAGGGAGAGTCCTCCCTGTGTAATGATGATACAGTCCACGAGATAATAATACACTGTGATAATAGCTGTTACTCAAGATGGCCTTGGTATTAACAACGCAAAGTCTAAATGCACAGGAGCACATACTCCATGTATTTGAAGTACTGGTTTAGCTTACCGCCTCTCCAGCTACTGGCCTTTATGGACAGTCCTACCCAATATGTACAATCTGTTGTAATTAGAATTGTATGTTAGTCTGAAGGTTGAAGCATATAGAGGGAAACCCTCCAAGATTAGCATGGACCCTGGAAGACTAGATACCCCCTCCCGCATTTGTCCTACATTTGTGCTTCATATGATTTTGCCAATCTCAAGGTGATACATACACACACCGTAAGTCCTCTTGCAAATGACACTGCTACTGGATGCCACCATTCTGAACCCCTTCTCTACACCGCAGCAGCTGAAATCAAGGCTAACCAACTCTCTCTTGGTTGTGCAAGGGCACCCAACTCATTTACTCACAGATCATCTCTACCAAAACAGGAGGGACCAGTTAAGAGAATTACCATGTTCGAATAGATTAGAGATTCAAGTAGAGAAAATCATTTTGCTCTTTAAATGTTTCAGAGGCTTTTTCATATTTTTCATTTTTCTCAAACAGCAAGGAAAGCAGACAGCGTGGCTTTGTCATCATTTTAGATGTAAACGAACAGACAGGGGAATCCATCAAGGCTTTGTGTCGTGCTATTCAGGTGATTCATTTAGTGTCATGCTTAAAGAAATATTCTTTTCACCCCAAAATATACTTTACGTAACTTAATGGTCGTTACATTAATACATTGTAAGAATGTAAATTCAAATTGTTCTTTGGCAACAAAACTGGTTAGTGGGAGGTTGTCAGACAGTTTTGATTGAAGCACAGGCTAAAAGAAAACTTTGTCAGTAGAGTTTAAACAACTTAAAATGATGAAATTGACCCATTAACCTCAAAAGTCTAAGAGCATTCTGCATTTATATGTTGAGAATTTTCTATAGGAAAAAAAAAAAAAAAACTTTTTGGACAAAAAAGGATGGAATGCAAGTAAGAATATGGGAAGGAGAAATCCATACCTTTATGGCCCCTTTGCTGATTCATTTAATTTTTATAATTAATTTGGTGTTGTCTTTTGCAGGATACATTACCCAATAAAGTACACCGAGTGATTGTGATCAAACAGGATTTACTTTGGGAGAGACAACTGAGGAAAGATCCACAGAGATATGGCTTTGAGGTGAGTCATTAGAGTCTGTCTTGTATCCAGATTTACTAAGATGGCATTATGGTTACTCTTAGAGTCTGTCCTAAGTCTAGGTCCACAAAGATATGACTATGAGATGAGTTTAGGGTAGTGTTGGAATGATTTGCCCATTGGTATTGGCAGATATTCCCAGTTTTCATCCTGTGTTGGTAAATTGGCAAAATAGCTTTAATGCCAATATTACCTTACCGATATCTGTCGTTCTATATGTCATGAAAGTGGTACACTGCTTGAGTATTTTTGAATGCAAGATCGGATATTTGACCTCACCAAGATAAAAGGACACTTCATTGTGGAACCCATAGCCTATGGTTGGTTGCAGAATGCATATATGCCAAATAGTGGTATTGGCTGAAATTGAGAACTGAAATATCTGTATCGGTAATATTAGCTTCTTGCAATATTGGTACAGCACTAGTTTAGAGTCTGTCCGAAGTCCAGACCCATAAAGATACAGGTTTGAGATAAGCCCTCCAAGAGCCCTTCCTGTTCAGAATTGGATTCATCCTATTCTGAATGATACTATCTTGTCTAATACAGTCCACAGATTTGACAAGGAAGTTTGAGGGGGTAAGAGTATGCTTTCATGGAGGATGTTCTTACCCCTTTGACCTGTGATGAGCATTGTGAAGTTAACACAGACTTAAAGAGTAGTTTAAGACCTCGATGGAGCCTTGTACTATGAATTTTTTCATGAGTTGAAAGATTGAACGTTCTACTCAATGAGGTGAAGCCGAGTTGAATAGAACGTTCATCTTTCAACGAATGAAATTATTCATACTGTCACACGAATGGAAAACATTTGTTTATATAACACCTTACTTCCTAAATACGTCAGATTTTGGTCAAAATTTGATTTAAGAAACAGATAGAGGCAAAGACCATGCATTATTCTAGACTAACCCATGGTGGATAACACACGACTGTGCAATAGTACCAAATAACCCATGGCATATGACCACCAATCCTCCAATCAGATGTAAAGGAATTAATAAGGTGTTATGTAAATGTATATATTGGATGACAAAACAACACTCTTTTAGTCTTTTTGTTTGTCTGTTAATTTGGTGATGCATAGGGGTTTACACTTTTTCAGGCCTTCTGTGCCATTCATTTAAGGTATTTAGTCTAAACTTTTTCATCCTTTTGTAATTGTTTGTGACATGTGTGATATTTAGAAGTATAAACTCTTGTTGCCATTCATGAAAGTGAACAGACCCCCACCCCCACCTCTTACCCCCCCATCAAGGCCAGTCCACCTTTTTGCTGGTTGGATTACTAGGGCTAAGTATAGTCACTTCGAAATACCAAACTATCTAGTTTAAGGGAAGTCATAGAATGAAGAGGTCAAAGGTGATAGATACAAAACTAAACAGTGAGTGTGGAAGCAAGAGTGAGTGTACACAAATTAGTGTAAGAGTCAGATATACAGGGCTTTAGGGCTGATGCTGTAGGTAGGTATTAATCAAGTAGCAAATACAAGGGCTCAAGATTTTTATTGCCTGTTTTTGCTATTTATTGCCAGTTTGCATCCCAGCAATTAGAGGAATATAATGGAGAACAGGATATTTAAACTTGTGATTTTCATGTGTGTGTTTTCTTTGCAAGTTCATTTATAATTGCAAATCATGCCCTCGTGTACCTTAGTCCTCATCCCTCACCCCATCCCCCCTCTGAAACATAGATAAAAAGTAAAGATTGTCAATATATTTTGAATCATTTCAGGTGGTGACAGTTACATCTGTACCAGGTTTGACAAAATTCATTGACACCAACCAGTTGACTCAAGATTATGGTGGAACTCTCAGGTACAACCATGAAGAGTGGGTCGATAACAGATTGGTAAGTGGGTCAGTTTTGAAGAGTTCATAACAGATTGTTGAGTGGGTCAGTTTTGTAGGGTGAAAGACAGAAGGCCGGGGCTGTATCCGAGTCCTTAAAAAACATTGATTGGTTGAACCTGAAATAGAGTCCCATTGATGTCACTGCTTCTGTATCTTTCTTTTTGTGGGTCATTTTGACCATGAAGTGTTTATTACGTTTAGGGTAATGCGGTGTGTCTGTACCATCAGTGTACTCATGACACATGAGCTGCATGACAGCCAGCATCCTATGGCAGCTGGGAATTTGCTGACATTACATGAATATCCTATAGGTTAAACACTAAAAAGTAGTAAAGGAGTTTCATCTTGGTATAGTTCAGTTGTCAGGGAAACACATGACTTTTCATACCCTAATCCCACCCTACCCTGCCCCCAGTATTTCATCAACTTCTCTTCAATTTTTTCAGAGTAAGATGATTAGGTATTCCTGTAGGTCTGTTTAGCATGTAATGTAAAAATAAATCTTTCGTTTACTCAGAAGAAGGGATTTAGCCAGCCTGTATTTGTGCGACAGATGTCACACAATGCAAAGGAATGTTGCACAGAAAAAAAATTTTAAAGAGCAATTTCTGCACAGGTGTTTACTTGAAAGAAACCATCTTGATTAAGGTTTGTTAGAATCAACAATCAAATTCAAAACTTTTCCAAATAGGGGAAACTCTCTCCCCTAAGACCTCTCCCTAGGCTGTCAATTCAGAATGTCACATTGGAGAACAGACTTGGTTATCTGTCCTAAAAAATATTTCCTGAAAAAGCAAATTAATCTCCAAGCTGTCATGAGTACATTGCCATTACTCTTCTGCATGGACATATCGATATTGTGTAGCAATCACTTATGTTTGCTGAAATAAAACACCAAAAGTGACCAAGAGTGACCAAGATTGACCAAGAGTGACCAAGAGAGCATTGCTGCATGAGTAACCTGTCTTATACGTAAAGTGGTTTCTTGTGCTGTACTTTGCAGTGATGTTATGTTATATTGGAAGTGTGCTGCTGGGAGTTTTTATCACCCATCAATGATGTCATAGATGTCATTTGTCATCTATATCATTTCATATGTATTTACAGTCAATTTCCAGTACAAAATATTAGGCTCAAGATTTAATTGATGACCACATGCTTACATTTCTCCTTAAAAGGATTATGAAAAGTTCCTCACAGAAGCAGCTTTAGTACAGCAGAGGTTTGATCGAACTGATGAGGACATTGCCCGCTATCATGAGTTCCAGGATACTTCAGAAAGCAGGCTGAGATATTCCCAGAGAATCAAAGAAAATGTTGTCAACCAACCATCATGGGTGCTTCAGTTAGGTAAGAATCTTACCCAGAATGGAAGAGTTTTAGCTTTATTGTCTTCTAAAAGGAAGTTGTTTTTCTGCTGTTTTGATTATGGCCATCTTGTGGATTGGGATTGATTTAAAAAAAAAAAAACAAAAAAACAAGGGTATCAGGCATAAAATAGTTTAATCATCTAGTTGGTACTGTCAAACATTTTGAAAGCCTGACATCCTTTCATCTACTGTCATAAAGAGATCTGTACAAATCATCAAAACGAGTCAAAATGAGATGTTGTGAGTGCAGGGTCAGTGTGAGGTTACTTGGTGTGCAAGTTTGCCCTTGCTATTCACAAGGCTTGCATAGAGGAAAAATAACCTTTCACCTTTGGCATGTTAAAGGAAGCAGTCAACTAGCTGTTTTTGATTACTTGCCAAAGGCAAAAGGAATCCATGCAGTCACGATGACGTTAGGGTGTGTGTGTGTGTGTGTGGGTGCGCGTGCAATGGATTTTCAGGTCCTCTGAAAGAAAGTCAATAGATTTCTCAAGTACTCGAAAGTTTCAACAATAGACAGTCTATTGTTAAGGTTAGGGTTAAGGAAGCAAACACAAAGGAGATAACAATGAGGTCCTCGTTTTGTATGTAAAACCTACTTGCGTGTGTGTGTTTGCGCGTGCATATGTGTGCATGTATGTATGACACTTGGCCTATAAATATGATATCTCATGATAGGAATGATGGATACTTTTCATATTTAGTATATAGATATATCATTTTGAGAGGAAAACAGTGTAGTTTTTGGTGGCAGTCAGAGGTGATGTTAGTTCACCAGAGGTCATAACCAAAAATCCTTTACACATGATATGGTAAGGTAGGAAGCATGGATAATTATCATACTTTGCATGTGGATGTGTTATAGTCAGACAATGAACCGTATTCAAAGGTTATCTGAAGTCACTGGAGGGTAAATTAAGATGTTAACTATAGTTTTTGATTGAGGTCAAAGATTATATGAGGTTGCAGGAGGTGAAACAGCAAAATAGAAATTTGCTAGTAATCACAATAGTGCAAGATGTGAAAGATAGATACCTTTCTTTCTTTTAATCAAGGAATCACTAAGCCTGTGGGCTTTCTAGTTAGTTGTGACATAGCTTTTTTTAAACAGGTGCCATGACAGGTTTCCAGTTGTCCTTAACAGGTTAATGTTTGCTTCAGCTGTTTGGTCCATCTTTGAGTTAGTAGTGCATTACAAAGAACCAGTTTTTGGGACAGTGGCTAAAGACTGGCCTAAATCCCAAGGCACAGGCCTTGAGAGTGATTACTACACATCATTATCTCCTGGCCTAAATCCCAAGGCACAGGCCTTGAGAGTGATTACTACACATCATTATCTCCTGGCCTAAATCCCAAGGCACAGACAGGCCTTGAGAGTGATTACTACACATCATTATCTCCTGTACACTAAACACTAGTCAGTAACAGAAGGTAGTTTTGCTGGTGCTCATCCATTATCCCCTAATGAGCCTGAGATGAGTTTGCTAATCTGCATCTAGATGTAACCTTACATAGTGCTAGTATGGGATGGTATCCTATACAGTGATGTCTGCACCTACTTTAGCAATAATTAAGGGACCAAATCAAAATTCAGTATGCGTGTGGCAGTTTACCGTGCTAGCACGCTCTTAATCCGCACGCGTGAATC